>JAEMOT010004201.1:360056-372767 GCA_019297695.1 Apostasia ramifera | reverse complement strand
GCCCTGGCGGCCCAGCACGGCCGCCGGCAGGGTCATGCGGCCGCGTGAGGCTGCCGGAGGCGGTGCCGTGACGGCGCGACTTCCGGATCTGGTGGAAAGAAGGAGGGTAAGGATATAATGGTAATTTTAATATTTTTTAATAATAAAAAAATAAAAAAAGACTCAGATGATATTTTTGAAAACTCAGGGACCCCGGTGTTTAATTTAAAAAATGTGATCCTGTGTAATAATAACCCTTAAACTCAGGGACCTGGGTGGAATTTGCCCTTGAAATGATCGTCGAGCCGTTTAGCACCGCGACGCGCGTGCGTCCGCACTCATGTCCTCGACGGCCAATCTCGAAACTCGATTCTCATCCCCTCACGCATGAGGCAAGCCACCACGGGCTGAGCCCGCCGCCTACGGAGCTCCCGGTCTGCGCCCCCGACTGGACGACCGCCCTCCCCTCCATTCTTCTGTCAGACGGTTAGCTTGTGGCGCAGATCAGCTGGCCGCCGGGGCTCTCGTCACTCCGCCCTAGCGCGACCCTCCGCCAGAGATAGCTCCTTCATTGGCTGAGGCTCAAAACTGGTGTCCGCATCAGTAAGCGATCTGATCCTCTCATTCAGGTTACTTTTAATTAAAATATTTGACATTTTTCGGCTTTCTGTTTGGATTTCTGTTAGTGGGGTTTGTTTGATTTGCTCGTCTGAGAGATTTTTTTTTTTCATTTTGAGAAAAAAATGGTTAGAGGGGTATCTGATGGTGAGAATCTCTTATTTCAAATCAGCCTGGCCTAATCTGTTTGGTAAATTCTCATTTACCTTGACCATACTTTCTTATGATTTTGAATTATTTTGCATACGGGACTATTACTTTTTTGGTTGTTGCTTATCTTTAAAAATGCATTCTTGTGGTTTTCTATGGTTAGCTGCCATACCATCTACTGAAACTAGGCTGCACTCCCGTTGCCTTACATAATTACATTACCGGGGAGAAGAGTAGTAATGAAATATAAAAGAACAAAGTTTATGTGGAAAACCCTGCAGAGAGGGAAAAAAACCTATGGGGGCAGGGATGAGAATTGTGGATAAGCTTCAAGAGAGTTGGCTTAGATAATTTGGACATATAAATCGTAAGGCAATAAAAGCTCCAGTAGAAAAGATTGGATTATTGGATCTTTTTCATGTAAAAAGAGGAAGAGGAAGGCCAACGAAGACCTGACAAGAAACTGTAAAGAATGATCTTACATATTTGGAGCTAAATGAGAATTTTTTATTTGATAAAGTACAATAAAAATAAAGAATTCATATAATCAACCCTATCTAGTGAGATAAAGATTTGGTTTGTTATTGTATATAATTAATTACTTTATATATTAAATATTTATATAATATTACATTTAAAATTATATTAATATTTCTATTTTGAGCGAGTTAGATTTCAAGCCATTAAAAAATTTAGTTGATTTCAAACCATAATTATTTGTGGGTTACAAAACTTTTATTACAAAGGTATATTCAGTTCTTGGACTTATTTCTTCTTGAGATAGCTAGATTCTCTTGAGTATTTATAATATGTAATTAATCTAATCGCTTCACTAGAAAAGGTACTCTATTCCAAATATGTGATAGTGGCGCTTAAGGAGTTAAGTTTAAATAGTTAAGTTTGATATTGCAATTCTCTCTCTCGGATTTAGATTCTACATAAAACGAAGTTTTTTTTGTATTTCTTCTTTTTGTTTTCAATTAAGAGGAGACATTGCTAAGATAGTTTGTTGAATAGGATTTGCTGTTATCTCAGTCTATTGCAACGAATCAAGACAATACAATGTTTTGCTTATAAAATTTGAAAAATTAGAGGGGTAACGTTGTTTTTTGGGGATATGTACCATTACAGAGCTATGCGGGGTGGGATGCCGATGGACAGTGGTGACGGAGTGGTGACGCTCGATCAAGTACCGAGGTGGAACGACACCGACCATAGGTCTTCTTTGCCCCATGGGATTGGGGATCCATCATCCCTCTTATATTTCTCAGATCCTCTGACGTCTGCTGAAGCAAGTTTGGGAACTAATGGCGCAGTGTTGAGGTTTCCGGTTGACAATGAGATCAACTCGAAGGTATACCTTTGGCGGGGAAATCCTTGGAATCTTGAGGTCGATGCTGTTGTCAATTCCACCAATGAGGTGAGCGTTCTTGTTGAGGAGTAAAAGGTAGTTTTTTGAATTGTATTTGCTAATTGTTTTGGGTTGAATTCTTTTAAAGAGCTTGGATGAAGCACATAGCAGCCCGGGTTTGCATGCTGCTGCTGGGACGGGTCTCGCTGAGGATTGTGCTGCACTGGTAAGTTTGATTTCTTTGCTCAAATGGATTTTTAATTAATTCTAGCTAATGCAAATGCTCTATGTGTAAAAGTAAATATGTTACACCGTGCAGGGAGGCTGCAGAACTGGAATGGCAAAAATGACTAATGCATATGATCTCCCTGCGAGGTGCATGCTCCTTATTTGAAGTTCATTATGTTTAACATTCTTTACATTGGGTTTTAACCTATTCATCTTTTTGCTCAAATTAGAATTTATTCTATGCCTAATCTTGGATCCTATCTTGTTTCAAATTTTTAGTTATAATAATATAGTTTTTTTGTCCTGGAATTCATGTTTAGACGTTGCCATGCAGAAAAATTATTCACACTGTTGGGCCCAAATATGCTGTGAAGTATCATACTGCTGCGGAAAATGCGTTGAGTCATTGCTACCGTTCTTGCCTTGAGCTTCTTACTGAAAACGGACTTCAGAGGTTTGTTTCATTGAAATACTGTAAAATTAGAACTCTAATCACACTTCCTATGTATTTTTTAGACAATATCATAGAATATTGCTCAATACATTTTAATGCAGCATTGCCATGGGATGCATATATACTGAGGCCAAGGGATATCCTCGAGAACCAGCTGCCCATGTTGCAATTAGTGAGTAAAGAGTTTCTTTTTTGGAAATAATGTTTATATTTCTTTCTGTTTATCTCAGTTAGTATGGAAAATGTGCTTTTCGTGATACTTTTGGGCATATTAGTATGAGTTAGCTACCACTCTTCTGTCTGTGAAATGTTTTTCATTTTCCTTTCGGGTTACTTTTGTTTTTCATAATTGCTTTGACCACTATTGATGTTAGGGACTGTCAGGCGGTTTTTGGAAAAGCAGAAAGACAAAATAACTGCTGTTGTCTTTTGTACTACCAGTTCATCTGACACAGAGATATATAAGAGGTATCTTGTTCTTCATGCCTAATTAAGCGTGACTGAATTAAATTATATTGAGGGTGTAAAAGAAATTACTTGAACATTACCAGCAGAGTAACTTTTCAGGATATCCATCCAATATGCTTGTAGTACGAATTTGTTTCTCATAACTTTTGATCATTCATCATGTTCACTGGGCTTATCACAACTGTAACTGGGTGCCTTATTCATCACTAATACTTTTTGCAGATTGCTACCTCTCTACTTTCCTCGGGATAAGCATGAAGAAGAAATTGCAATATCAAAGCTTCCAGCTGATGTTGGGGATGAGAATGGCGAGACAGTGATAGATGAAAGGAAAATTAGAATTAAACCTCTACCAGCAGTACCGACAACCTTAACAAAGTCTTTTACGAACTCTACCGATCTTCCTATCAATGATTCTGGGTTAATACTAAAAAGGTCTATTAATACTTGTAACTAAATTGTCTTAACATCAAACTTCTATTCACTTGCATATACACCTTTTTGTTTTTCTTGGGGTTTGTTCTGTCCGTACACTATACTCAAATGTTTTATCCAATGAAATTTTATGTTACTATAATACTTTTATGCATCTTTCTAAAAGGAAATATAACTTTCATTACCATCATGGTAATCCTGCTATAGGAAATTAATCTTAGGGAGATGCTGCTTGGTGTTTGCTCGATGAGTTATAATGTTTTAATTCTTTCTAGCTTCCATGAAAAATGCTCCCAAATGAGTGAATTGTTGCTGCCTGTTCTCTTCAGCTTAGTGGAGAAGCATATAATATGGTTTTGCAATTGTCTCAACAAATTGGGATTGACTTAGTATGCTAATAGGGGATATCTTTGTTTAAATCTGTCATCTGGTTCTGAATATATCTTTACATGAAGAAATTTAGTGGCGCTTACAATGTCTGTACAACCTTGTTTAATAACTAAAACTTTAATGAGCCTATCATAGTGTGGTAAGAGTATTAATGTTGAGGTGTATGTCCATGCTGAAGCGGCAGCTAAACTTCTACAATAATAACAAACTAAGCTTTTATTCTATTAGGTGGGATCAGCTATATAAATTTTTTATTTTCATTGCACTCTATCAAATAACAGATCCTCTTTTAGTCCTAAAGGCACAAAATATTAATCCTCCTATGAATCATAATATCCATCAACTCCATTAACTTGCCTGTCAGGAGGGTGCTTATATTCTAAGTCCTTAATTTTATCCTAGTGCCTTGGACTAATTTTTTTACCCTCATCCATCCATAATATAGGAAACCTTGCTTATTTATCGCTACACTCGGGAGGCAGTACAGTGGCTCTTGTACACTTTTCATTATATTCAGGCAATATATCACATTGCTTTTAGGGAAAACTCTAGTTTTAGCACAGTTTCTTAAAGTATTCATGTCATGTTTGTTCGACAAATTTTACGCTGATTGTCGATTACCTAATGCAACCTTTTGCGTTTCTCATCCGGAACTTGGGACATGACAACAACGTGTTTGCCAGTTAAACTTCCAATAGATTAAATACAGTAACAAATATGAACAACTTTCATGGTGTACTTTTGTGAATATGCATAACTTATCCATGTTTTTAGAGTTTCTATAAGTAGGGGAAATATTATGTCGGTTAGTTGTATAAATTAGCTATTAATTAATGGAATTCTCAACTGCTGTTTGGTGTTTTGGTGAAAGATTAGCTTGAATTCACGGAGATCAGATTCTTTAGTTTGATCAGAGCAACTGAAATTGTATAAGTTCAATAGTAATTAAGTTAGCTTTACAGATATTGAATCAATTTCTGTCCATTGCATTTCTTCCAAAGATAAGAGCCTGTGTATCATGAATGTTTTGTTTCAAAGTTCTTTTTAAGCAATTATTAACCAAAATATATCTTTTTTTTTTCTTTTACTATTGTAAAGGCTCAAGATCGTACACTTACTTTGGGTTGACTTGTATGACTAGGAGTACCTTTCACTTGGATTCATATCTGGATCCTGCATTCATGTCATTGATGAAGGATCCTGATCAAAGACGTAAGGAGAAATGGGAAAAGGCTGCTCAAGATCAGAATGGTTTTCATTTAGCTAAGCTTCTTGGATTTGGTGATCTTGGTGGTCCACCATTGAGTGCTGCTGAGGAATATTCACTTCATTCCAGATATCTTGCTAAAGCTAATTCTCTTAACCTCTCAGAGATTGCTGAAATGAAAATAGTGTAAGTATCTATTTTTCATCTTCATGAGCTTCATACTAACGAAAGTTCAATCAGTATATCTGGTTTAAAATGCTATTAGCATTTTTAGTCTTAAGACTATCTCTGATGTTAATATGATCTATCGATCTGTGTACTGAGAGAGAAATATTTTCAGATATAGCAGCCTGTGACAGTTTGGTGACTTGACATTTGGACATATATGTGCTTTATCTTCTGTTTGCACATTTCAGTTATAGGGGTGGAGTTGACATTGAGGGACGCCCAGTAATGGTTGTTGTAGGGGCTCATTTTCTTCTTCGATGCCTTGATCTAGAGCGCTTTGTACTCTATGTTGTAAAGGTATAATTTTATAAATCAGGGTGATTGCCTCAAAAGTACTTTTTTTCCTTAACCTGTTATTCAAATCTTTGTAATCCTAGTTTATTTTACTTAACATGTTGTGAATTATGAATGTGTGGATGGAAACACTGACAGCTGATGTTGTGCAACAACAACTACATTTACGGACTGATGATACCTTTTGAGCTTAGAACAATTTAAAAAAGACACATACGTTTTGCAAGTAAAAATGATAAAAACTTATCTTCTTGCTATGAGTTTCAGTCTGGAGTTATATCTGGTACAATGCAGAAAATTTGGCATTACTTGCTTATTTGGCGTATGTATCTTGAATTTGAATTCATTTCTTCCTGCTTTAATCTTTACTATATTAACTTCTGTGCTCAAACATACGTGCTTGTTCATTCCTTTTACTTAGGTTCATTCCCTTCCTGACTTCACATTTCCATGCATGTGTACTCGAGCATTATCAGTAACATAGTTATACTTTGTGTCTGTGTTCATATGAGCTTCTTGCAAAATATAATTAGTAGCCAGTGGCATTATCGCTTATGACTTTTCCTACTATGCAGCTCTATGCACATGCTACTATTTGTAAGGCATCAGCAACTGTGTAGAACAAAGATTTTTTTTGATGTTTTTTTAACCTAACATTTCCTCCTGTTGCATAGAATGCAAACTCACCCAAAGATGAATATGGGCCTGACTTTGGATTTGTGCACAGATGAATGTGATATATCTACTAATGCTGGACTGTTAATATGTTTCAAAAATAGCAGGAGTTCGAACCATTGATTCACAAGCCATACACTATTGTGTATTTTCACTCTGCAGCATCTTTGCAAATGTAAGTACCATTTTGAATACATGTAAAGTCACTGTATTTTATGATGTGTAGAAAGTATAGGGGGGGGAGAGAGAGAGAGAGAGATAATATTATAAAAACTTACAAGATTGCTATTCTAAAATAACATCTAGATATTACAGAAAATTATAATAGAGAGAGGGAGCTTTTTTGATAGAGGGAGATGGAGTTAGATTGATTTTCTACTGTCGTCTTTTCATATAATGACATTGTATTAAACAAATAGCAATTTTGAGATAATATTGACATTTACATGTCATGAAAATCTAGATAGCACTAAACCAAAATAATGAAATGAACTAGTGTTAAATAATGAGCAAGCCTAGCTATAGATGTTGTTCAACAAGCATGTTGATGCGCTGGATTTGATTATTTATATAAGGATTTTTTTGCAAAACAGGCGCCCTGATCTTGGCTGGATGAAGCGGTTGGAACAAATACTTGGTCGAAAGCACAAACGAAATTTACATGTTAGTATCTATTCTAGTTTTCTTCTTTGTTTGGTCCTTGTGAGAAATTTTACGTATTAGAAAGTCACAGATCTTATTATATTGGTGGAGCCTTCAATTGTTTTAAAATTATGCAGGCCGTATATATACTCCATCCAACCCTTGGATTAAGGGCAACAGTGTTTGCTCTGCAGCTATTTGTTGATGGAGAGGTTTGTTTCCTAGCCATCTATATGCTTGTCTTTTATGTTTTATACTGGTAACCGACAATTAATAGTGTTGGCTTGGGATGATCAAAATAAATTAGAAGCTGAAAAACTAAACAGAAATTGAACCATAAAGTTTGTCGTTTCTGTGTTTTAACTCATTTCAGGTTCGGGTTTGATTTTTCAACTTATAAAACCTATTGAGCAACTGAGTGATCCAATATGTATTAAAACTCAGTTTGTGTGTATTGGTTGGTTCGGTTAACTGATTAGGTTTCCCATTTGTATACACAAAGCTGTCAAAATTCTTTATTATTAATAATAAAAACATAAAACCTAATTGATCATGATGATAAAACTGATTTTATGTTTTAAAGAATCGTTATGATGCAAGAATTTATTAAAATTTAATTTGTTAAAGTTTTTGTTCTATAAAAATTGTTGTTATAGAGAATCGAGCTTTCAGTTAGCTGAATAACCAATTAATTGTCAGATGAGGTTTAGGTTCATAGTTTTTGTTGAAAAACTGCCAAACTTGATTTTGATTTTTACATAGTACCAGTCAGTCGAGCCCAAGCACCCCTGGTAGCTATGCGTATAGTTGACTTTGGTCGAGTTGACCTCCACATAAAATTGAACTTAGAACTTTTCAAATTGGGTTTTATTGGTTTTGATTAGAACTATTTGATTTTTGATCAAGTTTCCATTTGTTTGAGCTGAGTTACAGGTCCTTACGTCTGAATAAAATGTTTGCACTGTAAATGTTATACATGTGATATATGATGATGCTAGTTGGATGCATGATAGTGCATAAATACACAAGTGGGTGTACCTTAATCACACACTCTATACACATTAAATGTCATCACATCTGTACATATAACATTTAATACATATGGTTTTTGATATATCGGGGTAATTTCAACTTGTATAGCTTTAATTTAAGCAAGTTGAGTTCAAGTCACTTGAAAATTCTATTGATTTAGAATGTAGTAAAGGTTATTTCAAAAAAAAAAGGAATGTAGTAAAGTTAATTGATTATGACTGATATGTAACTTTTGAACTTACTTATTACTTGCCAACCCAAAGTCTCTATTAGTATTCACTATCAATAGGTTTACTAAAATTATTATATTCGATATGTGAAAGTGGACAAGGTATAGCCTTCAATTGTATTTACCCGCTCTTTTTGAGTTTTTATTTTTTTTAAAATATGATTTAGGTTTATGAAGTTATGAGGTAATATCATACAAAAAAAAGGTGACATATATGCAATCTTATTATTTAAAATAAT
Organism: Apostasia ramifera; assembly: GCA_019297695.1. Taxonomy (NCBI): domain Eukaryota; kingdom Viridiplantae; phylum Streptophyta; class Magnoliopsida; order Asparagales; family Orchidaceae; genus Apostasia; species Apostasia ramifera. The sequence goes on along the minus strand of JAEMOT010004201.1, from coordinate 364,148 downwards.
TATGTTTTCATTACATGTTGACATAAAGCTGATAGAATTCGTTAAAAAGGGCCTAAGTATTTATGTTGACCTCAGGGATCCAATTGAACATGTTTTCGAAACTCAAGAACCAAAATGAAGGATTTTGTTTAAAATCATGGATTTGTATGATATTACTCCTTTAATTACTGAACATGTATCATGTTTATCCCATATATACATACATACATATATATATATATATATAGATATTCTAACTGAAGAAAAAATCTCCTATATCAAACCCCCGGGACCCATTGGGGCCCTAGTTCTTTCTTTACTTTGAATAAATGAGAGAATTCAACCAAATTATTCTTCATACAGGCTTGGCAAAAGGTTGTCTACGTTGACCGGCTACTGCAGCTATTCAAATATGTACCTCGTGAGCAGCTGACAATCCCAGATTTTGTGTTCCAGTGAGTTGACTTTTCAGTTCATAGATCAAATTTGCCCACCCAGAATTTATTATTATTATTTTTTTTTGATATCAAGATTTTTGCAGGCATGATCTTGAAGTTAACGGAGGCAAGGGATTGATTGTTGACCCAAGAACAAAATATATCTATCAGAGACCTTCGTGATGGTCTTTCATGTTATTCCATTGTAAACTCGCTGTTTGATTCTTTAATTTGTATTATTATTTATACGTTGATGTAATTTATGCGTGTGAGGAATTCTACTGCTGCTTCTCGGACTGAAAATAATGGAAATATATCTCCCCTTTGTAAATTTTAATTATGTGAGATGAAAACTGTAGTAATTTTATGAAGGTGAAGATTTATATGTGAAATTCTTTCAAAAAAAATGTTTTAAGGTAAATTACTTCTTAGTCATTTAGTGCTCTATAAAGGTTTTTTTCATGTTGATATAAATTGTGGATTCTTTCATTTTGATCCCTAAAGTCAGAATTTTCTTTCTTGTCGGTCCTTCAATATTGGTTGCTATTGTAGTTTATTACTGTTTGGTTCACGAATATTTTTGAGGTTTTTAAGTTGATTTTTTGGTAGTTATTTATGATAGTGAAATGAAGTTAATTTTTTGTAAAATTTTAATTACATTTCTGAGCCTCATTTAATGATTTTGAAATACGATTGTAAATGAGTTGGCCTTTAATATTAAACAAATGTACATTACAAATACTATTTATTGAAGCTTAATTATATTTTTTTCAAAATTAAATTTTTATACATTGTTATATATATACATATTGCATTTTTATATAATATATATAGTGTAAAAAATTATAGATTTATAAATTTTAAAATTTAAATTTTAAATGTTAGAGTTTGTGTATATTTTAAATGTTGTTAATTTAATATTAAAATTTTATGTGTAAAAAGGAAAAGTGCAAAAAACAATAGTTTTATTTTCATTTTTAAATTGTAAGGCTCTAAAAATTATGAGAGGCCCTCGTCAAAGGTAAAATAAAGAACCATCTTCCTCGATATCGAAAAAAAAATTTTACAAGCTTCCTCATTTTTTTTTTAAGAATTCTTTTCCGTTTTGGCTTTGATGATGAGGGTCGGATAAACTATCCAACTTTTTTCTCAAGAATCACCTTTAATATTTCTCATGCGTATATAGCATCATCTTTGAAATAAAAGTTAACTTATCGATTGAGATTAGTAGTTTCTCTTTTTATTTTTTTTATTGTATTTACTTAGCTACTCAAAAGAGCATTACTGTTCAATTATTGAATCGCATCTTAGCATATTCGATCACAATAATGTGCCAAAAAAATATGATTCAATTTTTGCTACTAAAATCATTTTTAAAAAGCTTGAAAAATACTAATGTTAGATTTTTTTGTCTAGTTAATCCCTCTTTTTCATGTGTAATTAAAAAGTTAGATCATTTGCTAGATTTTTATTTCTTTTCTTCTTTGTGTATGAACTTATAATAGTAATTATAAGTATTTAAATATTTGAAAAAACATAGAATAAATTAATTGTAAAGTTGACGAAATCAATCAAAAAAGAACACAAGTGAAATAAATCCCAGATGTAATAGACCCTAAGTTAAAAATAATAATATTGAGTATTTACCAATTTGATCCCTCTTTTTTCATGATCTTTAAAGTTAGACCATTGCTAAATTTTATTTTCATTGAAAGTCACTTGAAACCACGATGTTTATTGGATTTTACTATCAATATGGGGGCGTGTTTGGTAACAGATTAAAAAATATTACTTATTTTAATCACAATCAAAACCTTAAATTTATTTAAAAAAAAAAATTAAAAATTATTTTATATCTGATTCTACGCAAATTTTAATATTGAACAATCACTTTATTTTATATCTAACACATTTTTTAATATATCTAACTCAACTCACTTTATTTCACATTATATAATTTTTTCTAAAAATTTTTTAAATTATTTTTTTTCTCCAACTAAACGGAGCTATATTACAAATTAGAGATGTCACTAAAAGGACAATTTAGTCATTTGCATTAAAGCTTTTGCCACAATTACAACAAGGGATCACATTCAATTTGAGAGGAAAAATAGGTATAAAATAAGTATTTATCAAAATATAATCAAAATCGCACTATTATGAAACATATGATAATATTTTTACGACATAAAGTAAAATATAAACAACTTAAAATATGAACTATCGCTTTTGTGTATATAGACAAATCATATTTAGTTTACCCCAAAAATTATTTCCCCACATGCTATATAAAATTATATGCGATCATCGCAATTTCTCGGTCTTATAATTTTCAAGCTTATCGATACGATGGAAGCCACAAATTTTAGTTTAGCCCAAAAACTTGTTTCCCCTTATGCTATATTAAGCTATATGTGATCGATCGTCGCAATCTTTCGGTTTTATAATTTTCAAGCTTATTGATATTATGGAACACTTCTATTATGTTATTTTAACGAGTTTGGATCAACTTGAACTTAATTTTTTGACGTAAAGTAAACCCGAATGGGCAACCCATTATTCATGTGATATCATGGCATAACTTCACAAGCACTTCATCTATATATGTACCCTTGTCACATCGAAATGCCCAATTGAACTCCATATCATGTCTCAATTAAAGTATCTCATGCTTTCTTTATATAGATTCAGCTTGGTTTGCTAAAAAATTATATGATTCATCCATGCACGCCACATTTATTAAATATTATAGTAAGGCAAACTTATAAGAATTTATTTAGAGTAAATTTATAACAGTTTGTAATTCAAATATAGAGTCATTATCTGCTTTAACTTTAAAGAACTCCGTGACTTGAATACTTCTTAAGAAATCACTCATCTCAATACTACTCTAGTTCATAAAGCTTGTTTAACTATAGAATTTTTCATCATTAGTATCACAATTTTATCTTAAAAGGTGTCTCTATCTCTTACGATCATGTTATTTATTCAAATAGCTCAAGATCTTTTCTCCCTTTTCGATGTGAGATGATTCACTTATGTACTTTTTTCACCAATATTTATCAACCTAGAAGCTTGCCAAAGCTGTACTTTGCTCTAATGATTCCTTTTTCTTGGGACATCATCCGACGATCACTCCTCGCCTTCATCAACAAGGGGCATCACAAAAAAATTGCATATTGATTCCTGATGTTATGCACATATTTCATTTTGATCCACACTTTTTATATACAATACAAATCTGTAGTTTCTCACCAACTTTTTACAACTATCTCCTATATTTTATCCTTATTTCAATCCAATAACTTATGATTGATCAAAACATTCATATATATATATATTATAGGAGATTTACATATGTTATTTTTAAAATTAAATTTTTTACTTATTTTAAAATTAAATATTTATATTTGTTACTCTATATTTTGAATTCATAATTACAAACATCACTCTCTCTATTAAGTTAAGAGAGATCTAGCAATTTATCTTGTTAAAAAAAATGAAAATCTAACTATTTATTATTATGAGAAGGTGATACTTAAAATTATACATTTAAAGTTAGAGGTAAAATGAATAAAAAATTTAATTTTAGGGGTGATATATGTAAATTCTTCTTAAAGATTTGGTGAAACAATGGTGCGATTTAGGAGCTCATATAAAATGATATTGATATATA
>JAEMOT010004201.1:330015-357140 GCA_019297695.1 Apostasia ramifera | reverse complement strand
TCTCTCTCTCTCTCTCTCTCTCTCTCTCTCTCTCTCTCTATCTCTCTCTCTCAACTTCCAAAAAATTTGAAAACAATTAATGGCAGCTCACCATCACCAAATTAATTATTTCCCCTCGTCCCCAATCCATGAACGAGATCCCAAGAACAAGCTCTCCCATTCCCGAATCCTCACCCTACTCCTCCTCCTCTGCTATGCCGCCGCCTCCGTTCTCCGCCTCTCTTCGTCCTCTCCCTCCACCGATCCTTCCAGCTTCGGAACCTCCTTGCAGATAATTCCGCAGCCAACGCCGCCGCCGGAGGAGGCCGCTTGCTCCGCTCTCATCGATCGCGGAGGATGGAACCGCGAAGAGGGCCTTCTCTGCTGCGACCGGAGCCACCACCGTACCGACGTGTGCTACATGCGAGGGGATATCAGAACCGCCGCCAACGCCGCCGCCTCCGCAGGCGTGCCGGCGATTCATCTGCATGGGGCTCGCCGGGGGAGTCAAGCCGAGACGATACGGCCCTACACCAGAAAGTGGGAGAAAGAGGTCATGAGCACGATCGATGAGATCAGCCTCCGGCCGTCGGAGGGCCCGGCGGCGGCGGCGGCGGCGGAGGCCTGTGAAGTCCGGTACGGTGTTCCGGCTATTGTGTTCTCCACCGGAGGGTACACGGGGAACGTGTACCACGAATTCAACGATGGACTGATTCCGCTGTTCATCACGGCGGAGCGGTTCGCCGGCGAGGTGGTGCTGGTGGTGCTGGAGTTCCATTCGTGGTGGTTCACGAAGTACCGTAGGGTTTTAGAGAAGATGAGCAGATACGAGATCGTTGACTTTCGAAAAGATCGCCGTGTTCACTGCTTCTCAGAGGTCATCGTCGGGCTGAAGATCCACGGCGAGCTCGCCGTTGATCCAAAGCTCATCCCCAACGGTAAATCTTTTAATTATTTTACCTTTTTTTAAAAAACATATATATTTTATGAAAAAATATTTAATTTTGATAATTGCGTATTTACTTATAATCTTTGGATTCAGTTTACGTAACTATTTTGAATTTTATTACTATATGAACATTTTTCTACTAACCCCTTCCAATTTTTAATATTTGTTTTCAGAATTTATACCAAATAATTATATAAATATATGAATATATTAGATTCTCCTTTAATATTATAATTTTTTTTATCATACTTAAAAATTATGATAATAATAAAATTCGAATCTAAAACCTTAGCACAGAGACGAACTCATTCGCTACTAATCCACTAGAATGCCATCAAAATAATTATAATTAAAACTACTTATGTGTAAAGAATTAATCACATGAACAATTAAGTATTGGACCGAAATAAAAAGAAACTCTTAAATAAGTAGTTTTAATCATATCAAAATTTATACCGAGTTATCTTAAACATTTAATTAGATCTCCTGAAATTCAAGCTTAGCCTATACCCAATGTCAATATTTAATGGACATATATATATATATGTGTGCGTGCGCGAGTGCTCGTAATCTTTTGTTCTTCGAAAGAAGTCAAAACATATACAAAATGATAATAAGTGCCTTGTGAGTTTCGTTCTTTAATAATTTTGATAATGATATTGGTTATGATAATGGAAGATCTAGTCGCCTTCAAACGAAACCCTCTTTATTTGGCTAACTTTAAAGCCTCCAAAACTGTAGTTTTCTCCGCTGCTATGACAACTTCGACGCTTTCGGAGGCCCCTTTCAAATCTTTAAGTTGATTACGGGTTTAGAGAAAATGGAGGGATAATATTTCAAGGCATTAGATGATGAATGTATTTGAAATAAGACATTAGAAAGCAACGGAAAATGATGCGCACACACATAAATATCTTTTTCTAAGGTTTTCATTTCAAATAATTGACTCCTTAGCTGGCAAGAGAAGGCAAATTTGGTCCCTTTGGCCTCCTAATCTAATTATTTTTGAGATAATCTTCGCTTTTATATGGGGAAGGTTGATTCATGATAAGAACATACCATAATTTTTGAATTATGCACGCAACTATAAAAAAAGGATTAATTATTTATAGGTCCTTATAATTTGAAGTTAATATATACTAAGGTTTTGAAATTATTCTTTATAAATCACGCCTTTGATTTGTTCAATTATCAATTAGATCCCCATTTTTCAAATTTACATATTATTTTAAAGAAAAATATCTTTAAAAAATATTGGAAAGTTTCAAAAAAGACAAAAAAAAAAAACAAAAAAGGAGATCCATGAGAATCTATTTAGTTAGATGTGTTAAGTAAATGAAAGTTGTAAATTTTTTAAATTATTTTCTTTAATCTACAATTAAATCCAACAAAGCATAGTTACGTTCTAAACTAAATTATTCATTTATTTCTAATTAACAAAAAAAATTAATAGAGGGACCTAACCATCTAGACTTCCTTTTAATTAAGTTCATTTTTTGTGGGTCACTTGAACAAATTCTATACATACATATATAAAAAAAAAAGTCAAATATTAAAATTGATTTTATATTTAAAATTAAAAAGTAATTTTAATTCAAATTCTACATGCACTTAAAATTTAAACCATTTTTTTTCATATATTATACAAACAAAAATTTGATAATTTGAATTTAATTTTATTTATTTAAATTCAAATGTCATCGGATGATAATGTGAGATTTTCATTAAAACAAAAGTAATATTAGCATGTGTACCTGCATTAAATGAATGAATCATCTGGGTACTCATGTGAAATAATTCAAAAGAAATTACAATTTGCTCCTTCAAAAAATAAAAAATTACAAAATCACTAACGGCTGGAATATCAGGAAAAGGGATCGTTGACTTCCAATCCCTACTCTACCAAGCCTTCGGCAACAACCACTCAACCCCCCGCCGGAATGCTGCGGCCTCCGAGCAACTTCCGGCCATCTCCGTCGGATCGCCCGCCGCAGCCAACCGGCGGCCAAAGATGGTGATCCTAGTCCGCAACGGCTCCAGGCGGATTCTCAACCTCCGCGACGTCCTCCTCCTCTGCCATCGCGCCGGCTTTGACGTTGAGCTCCTCAACCCCAAAAGGTCCACGGAGCTCGCCGAGATTCACCGCACACTCGCCGGCGCAGACGCCATGATGGCGGTGCACGGTGCCGCCGTCACCCACTTCCTGTTTATGCGGCCGGGATCGGTGCTCATCCAGGTGGTGCCGCTCGGGCTCAACTGGGCGGCGGAGACTTACTACGGCGAGCCGGCGAGGCGGCTGGGGCTTCAGTACATGGCGTACAACGTGACGGCGCCGGAGAGCTCGCTGTGGAAGGAGTACGGCCGCCGTGATCCGGTGCTGGTAGATCCGCCGGCGATCACGAGGAGAGGGTGGGCCGAGACGAAGAGGGTTTATCTCGATAAGCAGAATGTGGCGGTGGACCTCCGGCGGTTCGGTAAACTGCTGTCGGAGGCCCATGCACGGGTTTGTAGGTCGCAAAGCAGAGAGAGAGATAGTGCACAAGGCAGAGATTAGAGAAGAAAAAATGCACATAAAAATTATATAATTTTAAAAAATTTGTGTGGCATGCAGATGAATGCTCCAAAAAAAAAATGTAAATGAAAAAAATTTTACATTAATTTTTTTAATATGTAAATAAAACAAATTCATATATGATTCTTGTCTTTTTTACTTTTTTGGTAAAAAATATATATAATTTTTATCATTTAATTATAATGTAAGTTTTTTAATATTTTGACTTTTGAGGTACAAATTAAAACCACCTGGTTTTTTTAATATTTTGACTTTTTAGGATATTTTAATTTTAAAAATATACATAATTATTATAATATTATAATATAAAACAAATTATTTAATTTAATTTAATATGAAATAAAATTATTTTTAAAATTAAAATTTTATGTAAAAATGAATAAAATTAAAATTTATATAAAAAATAAAATAGAGTTAATTTTGAATATTTAAATTTTAATTTAATATAAAATAAATATAAATATTAATAAAATTATTTTTAAAAAATTTAAAACTACATAATATCCACTCTACTCTCTCATGCACAATTAATTAAACAACTACTATCATAATATTAATACTTGTGTATAAAATAAATTTCAATTTTGATATTTATATTAATAGAGGCTTTCATGCATATTCTTTAAATCTTCTTCAATAATACATATTATACATATTTTTATAGCCTCTAAATTTTTAAAAATAACATTTTTAAGTTTTTTATAATATTTTCTATTAATTATAATTATTTAAAAAAAATTTATGAAAAATATGTACAAATAAAATATTTTAAATATATATATGTATACTAATAATTTTTATTTTAAGAAAATTTAGAGGGTAACGAAGAGCTGAATATGTAGCTGAAAAAAATAGATATATAAGTATATCAATTTCACTAATTTCGGGATTAACTTAAATTTTATTTTGTCAATAAAATTTAAAATCCACAGCATCCATGTTTCCCGTATTACAACTCAATCGATTTGTATCATAATGAAAAATTATTGGGTGCGAATAATATATTATTCAGCATTCAATGAACACTCATCAGGTGTACAATAAGACCGACATGCATCTAACATGGCATGCACTCATTGGACGCTAAAAGGTGCAGACAGTTCACACCCAATAAATTTTCGAAGGTATGACAATATTATAATAATGAAGAGGACTTTCAGAGTTTCAAAAACTATGACAAAATGAAATCACATGAGAATACAAAATATCATCGCAATATTTCGCAAAAACTATATGACTTTAGATCCCTAAGAAATGTAAAGGATCATATGATAATACAAAATTGATATATTCACAAGAGATCTTCATCATAGAATTATATGATCCCAAAAAATTTAAGAAGTGAGAAGTGATCATAGTATTCATATATGAAATGTCAACTCAACAGCATCCAGTGAAACTATACTAACATTGTTACATTTTTAATGATTTTCAAAAACTATGAAAAGTCTAAGGGGGCGTTTGGTTCAGTGTTATTTTAATGTCAATGTTATTTAGATGTCATGTTATCTAAATATCATTGTTATTCATCAATGGACATTTGTTTGGTTCAATGTTATGATATTAGAAAATATCAATGCTATCCAAATTATTTTTATTTAGTTGAAAGTTATTGACATTATAATGACAAATTGACGGTGTTATCTTGAGATGTCGTCCGATTTGGGGTGACATCTAGAAGTCAGCGTGTAATGACATTTTTGTAATTAAATGTAATGTTATTTAAAGATGTCATTAAACCAAACAATTATTTTCTAAAGATAACATAACATAACATTGAGATAACACTGAACTAAACGCCCCCTAAATTTATATCAGAGTACAAGATAACCATTTTTGTGCCATCTCATACTCTATTCTTTTAGATTGCCACCTATTCTTTTGAAATCCATGATAATATCCTCCAACCGACATTAGGTTTTGCATGAAATGTAATGAGTCGATTAAATATGAAAAGAATCACAAGATATAAAAGAATCGCAAAAATGCTCAGGTGGCTCCACATGAGATAGTAAAAATGAGCATAGAATTTTCCAAGCAGACAAGGTTTGAAAGACCAGAAATTGATGAAATAATGACCAAACTTTCACATCCAGAGTCCAGATTCATAAGAGAATTGTTAAATAAAGGTCTGACCTTTAGCATCCCATTTCATGCAACAGTTCCATATAACTTCATTTCACCAAAATGACAACCATTTGGCATCCAACAAAAGCTTCGATTCACCCTCATTTTGAACATGACAATTTGACTAGAATCACTCATGCAGTGTGCCCAATATGTCATCTTCACGGTATAGGTGGTACCTGAAAAAATATGCAGAAGTGAATATCAGTAACACTAGCAATTTTACATTCAAAAATAACACAGGAAATTTGCAAAACAAAACTCAGATTTTAGCTACAAGGAAGATCAATTTTTCAATAACAACATCAACTCTTCACGCTGTTTCATATTAATTCCATGCTAAACCACTCTAAGTAATGTCCCCAACTCTAAATGTAGGCAAACAGTAAAATTTTGGAATATTTGTTTTGATAGTATCGAGGGATGTGATTTTTTTCTACAAACAACAAATGAGGCAGCAAACGTTCATTGTAATTTTGTACCATTGAATAAGAGGATAGAGTACAAATAAAGGCAAAATTCCCCAAATCACGTAAATCTTATGGTCACCTCCTTACTCTCCCATTCTCAATCAAATCCTAGTTTTTTTTCGCAATATTTACTATCTAATCCTAAAAGAAATAGTGTTGTCTAAAAAAACCCAAAAAACTCATAAAAAAAACTTCATCCAACAAAGACAACTAAAGACAGTACTCAAAAAACCTCAAGGTTTTTAATTACGAATTTACAACTCCTCGATTATAAACCCAAAAAAGCAACTATGGAACAACTCTTCTAGAATCTTGTACAAACAGTAAGATTACTTAGAGTTTAACGTGAGTGACAAGCAACTCACTGTTACCACAAACCAGGCAACCTAGTTAAGCATAAGATTCAGATTGGGTGGCTCTCTAAGGACTCATCGAAGAATTACAAAAATCTTTGTTCAAGTCTCACAAACTTAAATGGAAACAGAGACACCTCACTGTTTTCATTCTTCTCCAATAACGATAATGCCTAAACTTCAAAGACGGGATAACCCTTGCTTCGCAACTTCTCTCAACTAGAATCTTCTTGATACTCTCTGAATTCACTCCAACAATGTCTCCCCTGAACAACATCAACCACACAACAAACTCACACAACCACCCATTTTATAGTTGGAAAAAAAGAGTTGCTAGTTCCTCCATTATGTTTAAGAATTTCATTATTTGGGCAAAGTGTTATAAGTTACTTATGATACTAATGTTTATCAAAAATAATTATACGTCAACTCGGTTTTCGTTTCAAAATTTTGATAGCAAACTTGATGATTTGACTTAGGTTGAAGGTAAGCAAGCAAGAGGTTCGAGAGATCAAGCCAAGAGTAAAACATGGTAGGAAATTGAAGCATCAAATTCTCAAGATGGATCACGAGTTAGCGAGATGACCTGGAGATCAAGATTCCTTCTTTGTTATTTTTTGGGTTTATTTTGGGTAGCTTTATTGTAAATCAACTAATGACAGCATAAAAGCGAGATGGAGCGAGTCTTAAGCACTATAGTCGAATTAGGAATAGATTGGATTCAAATTAGAATTGAATTGGAGTTATTTGAATCGATGTAGAGTAGAGTGCAATATTTGACCTGTTTATAAACCAAGTGGTAAATTAGCGACACAAATAACTATTTTTCTTATAAGCAACTATAGCTGACAGTTTATGCTGTTGATCAACCAGTTGGTCAACGAAAGACAGAGGAGTGATTTTTTGATCGATCAAGGAACCTTATTCAACTGTGTTGTTCGTTGACCAATTGCTTTGGTCGACCAAGTGGTCAACAAATTCACTAACCGTTTAACCTCAATTTGAAAAGATTTTGTATTTGGTCAACCAACTGGTCGATAACTATTATTAAACTAGCAAAATGTGTGTAATTATTTTCCTTCCAATCGAGGACCCTTTTTTTAATTTTATTGAACCATGGAACCTATAAAGAAGATTTGTGTCTACGAAGCACCGATACTTCATGAAACCTAATGTATTCATATTGTATTCGTATCGGATACTGATACTATCAGATACTCCCCGATACTCCACTGATACGTATATGATATGTCACATAGCGTATCAATTTTTATTTTTATTTTTAAAAATTTGATATTTACTCAATATTTGCTTGATACTTGCCCGATACTTATTCGATAATTCTGATTAGAGAAAAAATATTAAAATAGTCGGTGTGCCCCACATTACAAAAAATATATCTCATATATAAAACACAATTCATGCTTAAACTCAAATGTTAAAATTAAAACAGAGATACACTAGGCTCACGCATTTGGAATCACAAAAAGCTTCATGCATGCTAGTATTTCAGTAATAAAACATGGATTTGGTATCTGTAAGTAGCTGTATCATCTACTTTAGCTGATCTTTTTCGTAATCTCATAGATACTAGTATCGTTTCTGTTTTTTCAACCTCAACCGAAACTATCCTTACTTCTGTTGGATGTCGATCACTTTTTTTTACCTTAATCAAGCTCATATTACGAAAAGGATAGAACATTGATTTTTTTTTATCTATTTATTCAATTAGAGACTCAGAGAGAAGAGAGCATGTATTCGTGATTTGATGAAGTCAGCTAATCTGAATTTATTGCACATCCATATTATTATCAATTGTATCTCGTTTGAATCGAGGTAATTGATTTGAGTTTGATTTAAATAAAAACTGAAACTAATCTACTGATGTATATTTAAACTCTCATCTCACTTAGATAATTTATAACAGATTAAGATACCATTAAATAAACTTTATGATATTATTTTAATTTAAAATTTTTTAAAAATTAATAATTATTGAAGGATTTTTTATTTTGTTCAGGTTGCTTTGTGTTTCACTGGTTGATTGAAGTGATATTGTGTTTGTGTAAATCATTTTTCTCTTTCTCACATGAGTTCTATTTGGTGAGGAACAAATGAGATCTTTGCGACCAGTTTCTTGAGTTTTTCTTGGTGAGGAACGAGTGAACTGTGATTCTTGAGTTCATGATGAGGAGCAGGTGAGATCTTCAGTTTTCTCGTGTCTTTTTAGCGAGGAACAAGTGAGCTCTTGGTGAACATCTTCCTTTGTTCTTGGTGAGGAACAAGTGGAGATCTTGTGAGCTTTCCTTTGAGCAATCTAGGGAGTAAACTTAAAGGAGGAAGATTTTGCCTTTGAGCCATTAATGTAGGCATTGGGTGGGTCGAACCACATATATCATGTAATTTTTCATATTCTTTCTTCTTAATGTACTTCTATTATTATATTCTCCATTGGTATTACTAAGTCGTAATAATTTAGTGTGAATAGCTTTTTATTGTTATAGGCCTTCTATTCAAAAAATTTCTCCTCTAAGTTCACTCCCTAGAATGCTCAGAGGAAAGCCCACAAGGTCGAACTGCATACATCTTCGTGAGTTTTTCTATATTCTTTCTTCTTAATGTGCTTCTGCTACTACATTCTTCCTTGTAATTAAGTTGTAATCATTTAGTGTGAATAGGTTTTTATTTTCGCAGATCTTCTATTCAACCCCCCAACTAGAAAACGCCACCAATCCCAAAGAAGTAACCATTTTCAGTGTGATCTTCCAAAAACGCCCCATCACGTCACTGTCCTATGCAAGCACTCCCTCTGGCAATTCAATTAGTTTATGATGAGGCCCCTACTCCAAAACCATTTAGCAGGTCGACGTGGCAATTCCCCAACAATGTCTAAAATTCCCTAGTCTTCTAAATGCATTTTTTTCAACTCGCCAAACAAAGTCTCTTCTTAGTGAATGTCCAAATGACCTTCTCATAAGTTAAAGAATTTTCATGAAGTTATCAGGGTTTCCTTTAGCATAGGACTAAAAACCCCGACTAACGTTTTCAGCACATAATCGTTCAAGTTATACAAACCTCTTCTTGAACCTTGGACTCGAAACTCCAATCGATGTTTCCAATGACCCATGACAAATCTTGTGGTCAAGATTTCAACTCGACGAAATCTTTGATGAAGTTTTATTCAATGACAACCTTCTTCAAGGAGCTTTCTTCAATTGTTCTCCTAGATGTCGTCCTAATCCTTATAAAGAGGGTTCCCCAACAAAAAATGCATGCACATCCCTATAATATGTAGTATACTTACTCCTACGCATGCACAAACTATTCAGACAGTGTCTCATACAAAATTGTACCTCAAGTGAGCTTGTGCAAACAAATTTATTGATAGACACATCACTTGCACAAGCATATCTATGCATTCAGAAAAAAACAAATTAATGACTACAAAAAAGTGGGTAACTATATTATGAAACATGAATAAAATAGCAAAAAAAGGAAAAATATCCATACTCCTTATCCTTGAGCTTTACTTCTGTACCACCATACTCCGGCAGAAGAACAACATCTCCTTCCTTCAAAGATACAGCTATAAGTTTCCCCTCTCTATCACGTGTTCCAGGACCAACAGCAACAACTTTCCCAGAGTTGAGCTACATAAAGTGCCAAAAAGGAAACAAAAGCAAATGTTATAGAATATGCTGTAAGCTCTTAGAAAGATTAACCAATATCCATTATGTTGACAGAAAAATTCAACAAATCGGATGAACAACAAAAATACAAGAAATAAAGATAAAACAACAAACACCAAAATAAAGATGAAACAACAGGAACCAGATTTTTACGTAGGAAACCTGTGAAGAGGGAAAAACCACAATGCCATTCTTGGCGATTTAAAATCCATTAAAAAATATTGTGAGCACAGCAGATGAACATAGAAAGTTCAGGAGTACAGAAAAGTATATATGAAGAAGATGATGTGCTCCAATGTGTTGCGTCACCGAAAGTCTGGTTGTGGGAAGATTAGCAAGCCACTCATTGTGCTAATTGGCTGAGCTGAGAGGAAGAACTATGAAGGTAAAAGTTGTAAATATACTTCCCGTTTCTTTGCTATTTATAGATTGTTTAGAGGAGTAGTAGAGTAATTACACCTTTGGATACGTGCAGCTTTTACTCTTCTTCAAGGCAGCCAAAAAGCTGCAACCGATGGTCAATTACCTGCCGTCACCCACCTTTTCCACCTGGGAGATGAAACATGGCCGGCTGCCGAGAGGGACCAACCATATGTTTGACTCGACGGCTATCAGGATTTTGGTTGTCAAGTTTCCCATTAAACATTGTTCGACAACATTGTTCGATGACTTTATGAGAAGCTCGGTGACTCAGATTAAATGTCCAACATCGTGATGAAAAAAACACAAACAACATGCCTTACAACAAAGGTTTTAATACAATTTTTAGATTACAGGAACTGCAACAGAAGAGACGAAATGCAAACAACCACAACTGCAAGAATCCTGTTTGAGCCCGAACCAGCGAGGTGAAGGAAATTGCACGGTGATACTTGACCAAAACAGAAAATGACTATTAAGTCGTAATGATCACAGAGAACTCGGCTGGATAATTAAAAGAAATGTCCATAGTGTTCTTGCACTTAAATGATGATTAGTTGACCTTAAGATGATCATCCGAAAGGGACAGGAAGCCGAGTGAAAACAAGATAAACATACGCATTGCTCAAATCTCAACATAAGATCAAAACAGAAAATTACTACGAAATGGTAACGATCACAGACATTATAACTGGATAATAAAGATAGTCATTCTTGTACTTCAAAACGGGGATAAAATTTCTGCACAGGTGACAAAAATTAAGTACTCATTATCTAAATCTGCATTATCTGCAAGTAATGCAGCTTTACAATAAACGAGAGAATCACTAAAAAAAAGGAGACTGTAGCAATGAAATAAAAAACAGAGCACAAATCATCATAAGAATTAAGACCTGAACTATAGCAGAAGCTCCAGCAGTAGGTCGTGTCAACTACCTTACTGATTTTCTCCGGGAGAAGGATGCCGGCGCTTGTCTTCGACGGCGGAACTATCTTCTCCACCAGAACGCGATTGAGGGAGGGGATCAAACGCTTGGCCATCAACGATCGGTAAAGGAATCGACTTTTTTTGGCGATGGTTTAGGATGCACAAGCCGCTCAATTTGACGGCGGGGTTTATCGATGGGGTAGGGTTTATGCTGGACGATCGCATAGGGAATTTACGTTAAACTCCCCGAGACACGTAACAAATGACATTTTCCCCTATTGGAACAAGGTCATAAAAGACCTTTTCTTTTTTTTACACTAAAAAAGACTTTGTTTAGTCATAAAAAATAATTATTTCAATACAAATTTATATAAAAATATTTTATATCTTAGGTGTTTGGTTGCAATAATTAATTTTAACATAATTAAATTTAAATTTAAATAAACATATGATATAAATTAAGGTTAATTAGTGAAATTAATTATGTATATAATGAGAAATATAATTAATTTTTAATATTAAATTTTCTATGTAATATAATATGTTTGATTAGCTATCTTAATATCCCACAAGTAGACTGTAAAATTAACCATATTATAGATATTTTTTAAGAGTTTTTATATACAAAATATGAAATTTACATGAAATTACGCATTTCACCATCAATTCGTAAATATTACCACTATCACACCATATTTATTTATATTTTACACATTTCACATATTTCACATATTTCACATATTTCATATACTTTATAATATTATATGTGAATTAAAATGCATAAATTCATTAATATTTAAATTCTAATATATATTTTTATTTTTTACTGTAAACATATCAATTTTCTTACTTCAATTAAAAATTATAGTCATGTGGATTTAAATTCGGCACCCTAATTGGAAATTTTAAATAGGATAAATAAATTAAAATACATAAATTCATAAATATTTAAATTATTATTTATATAAATTAATTTATTTATAGTATTTAATTAATATATTAATAATATAGTTAAGATCAAGGCCAATTTAGAAATGTGAAGTTCACCATCAAAGAATATGATGTGAAATATGTGAAATACGTAAAATTTAAATGAATATGGTGTGATAGTGGTAATATTTATGAATTGATGGTAAAATATATAATTTCGTATAAATTTCATATCCTGTATGTAAAATCTCCTATTTTTTATATGTCATTCTAATTATAAAATCATAAATATGTTCTATGTAATATAAATAGTTTGACTAATTCTTTTATGTATCGTAACATATTAAGTCATTTTTTTGAAAGAGGTATATACTTCTTTTCATTGACTTTTACAATATTTTTAAAAAAGATATTAGACGATTATTTCTTTTATTAGTTAATTTAATGTTGCATGGTAACGCCATTTTTCACATAAAATCACTTTATTTCATATTTTATATAATTTTTAATATATTATTATTCTCTAGATAAAATTAATTGCTTGATTAAATTAGTGCAACTGACAGATTTTGCTGCACAATTCAATAATTAATTAATAAATTGAATAATTATAATTTAAAATTTTAATTCACTAAAATTTCTAATTTTAATATATGATAAATTAATTTATCAATTAGTCGTTTTCTTTTATGATAAAATACGTCTGAAGCTCAAAGTCTACACTCGTTGAGCAAATCTGTCATCTTTCTCACAAGCCCCTAAAGCCAAACCCAAAACAGCAGCTCAGAATTAATGCCAGACGAGCAATAAATCTAATTTCCCTCCTCTCTCCTCAGAAGAAGGAAACTGATCGAAGGTCCCAAAGAGGAAGAGATGACGACGACCCTGGCGAGGATGGAGAGGCTCTGCCGCTCGACCCTCATCTTGCTGCTCCTCTTTCTTCATCATCTGGCGATGAGAAGGAGAGGCGGCGAGAGAGGAGGCTTGAGCTCTTCTCAGTCTAATGGCGGCGCCGGAGTCGGAGGAGAAGAAGAGGCGGTTGGCGATGAGAAAAGAATAGTTTACACTGGGCCTAATCCTCTTCACAACTGAGAGAAAAGATTTGATTTTTGCTCTGTTTTTCTTGTTTTTTTGTTTATGGTTTTTATTTTATCTACTCAGAATAATTTCTGTAGAAATATATTTGATCATCGTTTTGTGGCATTTCCCAAATATTTAATTTGCATTAATTGCATTATTCGTCTTTATCTTGTCTTTAGCTCAGTTTAAGGAGAAAATTATGCCATTAAAATTGTTGTAAACTTGCTGAAATTTTAATTTGAATATCTTTTTTTGAGTCGAATTTCGAATCATATGGAAAATTCGAATTATATTTGGAGTCGGGTTTGAGTAAAACTCGACTTAATTAAAATAATTTTGGGGTTGACTCAAAATATATATATTATATCTAATTAGTGTTGTTATAAAATATGAACATTAATTGAGTATAGTGATTAATTTCATTTTTTATATATTGAGCACACTATACAACCTTATTTTTTCATTTCTTTTAATTAAATATAATAATATAAAATAAAATAATATTAATAATAAAAGTTGTTATTTGTATAAGTTAAAATAAAATTTGTTCAAGTCAATTCAAAATATATTTTAAGTCAACACTAGCTCGAGTCGAGTCGACTCAAACTTTAAATAATTTGAATTCGAGTTGATCCAAGCTTGCTCGAAATCAAATCATTAGCAACCCTAGAGAAAAACGTTGGGTTCTCTCATGGCAACAGCTCATTTACTTATTAGCCTATCAGCCTGAAATGCGTAGAGCATAATTAACTTTCTTTTTTTGCGTAGCGTAGTGCTTACTATGAATTTTTCTCAATAATACAAAATTTTTTATTTGATACAAATATGTTTATTTTAGTATGAAACTTTTTTATTTGATATAAATTAAGTCATTAGGGTTCGAATTGTAAATTTTTTGACTTTAATACTATTGACACGTGGTTCCAACGCTGCATTTCTGTCGTACACGTGGCGCCTACCTAGCATTTGGCCTTTATTTATTTACTAATCCATTTATCTGTTCTCACAGGTTTCTGATCCCGGTTAAACCTCGGACATGAGGGTTCAACCAAACCTCGGACACGAGGGGTCAACCAAGCCTCGTCCACGACGAGCCAGGACCATCCCTGATAACGTCGATGACGATGTTACAAAGCAGTGCCTGTCACAATCAGCTTGGCCCGATCGACGCGTTCACAGTACAATGCCTTCTTTCCAAGACACGCAAATCAAGGGTCTGCATGCCCCAACTGTCACGGATCCCCAGAAGCAGTACCAATATTAAATGTTAGCATCCTCCTTTTGCGACTTTTGGTCCCTCCGACTGCCGACAAGCGGCGCGAGCTCAAAGCTTGTCCACCTCCTTTCTCCCGAAAAATCAGGACAAAGCTATGCAATCCATCGCCTACAAAATATCTTTAAACAGTCTTTATGCACACAGATGGGAGATCAGAGAAGAAAGAACTAACAAGAGTGGCCAGGACGCAAGCAGCTTTCCGGGTTCTCCCATTCTCATTGTATTAGAGCTCCAACTGAGGAGCTCTCTCTCTCTCTCCCTCTTTTCCTTCCTAAACATTGTATTAGCCTTCACGGCTATCCTTTCCCATTAGTGAAACTTCTTCGCTGACTGCTCGGTGGACGTAGGGGATTTCCTCTCTGAACCACCTTAAATCTTTATGTGCTATTCTGGATGCCTTGAACTCCCTCTCTTTTAAGTCTCAACTAACAAGCTTACCTCTCTGCGTGTCGTCGTCTTCCGGAACTCTCTCTTTTTTGGTATTCTTTAGAATCCCCTACATCCTACGTCAACAAATACAATATTAAGTTACAAGTTGCCCAACTAATTTTAAAGCTTAAACTTATAAGTTAAGAAAAAAATAGTTGTACAATTTTGATAATAGTAGTTCGCAAGAACATTGAAGAAATTTAAATAGAGAAGAAGATTCTGAAAGGCATCTCACAATTTCCAAAAAAAAAATTGTTACCTAATTAATTTTGAATAAATAGGCAATATTATTAAAAATTAATTATATCACATATAATTCAAAATAAAAATTAATTTTATTTCACATGTTAACATAACTAATTTATATCACATTTCTTACACGTCCTAACATAATAATTAAATTTATTTCACATCATTCACAATCTTTAATAAAAAATATCTTTATCTAAATTAACTTTTGCAAATAAAAATACCAAATATTAAATTAAAGGATAACTAACAATTGATTCCTTTTAATTTATCCTCAATACAATTAATTTCTTACTATTTGTAAATTAAATAAAATAATTTTTAAAATTATAAAAATATGCTTCTAAGTCCTCTGTCATAAGTAGAAAAAATGCATAAAAAAGCAAACTAGAAGAACCTAGTTACTATTTTGAAAATAATGAGGGCCCAATTATTACTTATTCGAGTAAACTAACGGGACTCAGTTGCTACTTTTAAAACTTAAGTATTCAATTCCAAGTCAGAACAAACTAGATGTACCCTTTTGTTATTCACACCCTAATGGTGAAAGTCAAATCATTAATTAATAATGAACATTAAAAATTTTTATCTTCATAAACCAGAAATTATGATAAATGATTTGATAGTAGATCAAATACTGGATATATGAATTGCATATTTTATTAAAAAAATATTTTATATTAATGATGTAATAATTAATTATTAAATTATTAGAAAATATAACTACTTTAAATATCTTGAATTAATCATATAAAATAATAATGAAATAAATAGTAATATTTTTAGTAGAATGTAAACACAAAAGATGAAGTCAAAATACCTCTAGTATGCTGTGTAATAGAAAATCTACACCCAGACTTAAAAGATAAATTTTATAGAATAATTATAAGGCTAACGATGATAAATAGTGTTGAATGCTAACCTACAAAGAAAAATATATAGATAAAATAAGCATTATAGAAATAAAAATACTAAGTCAGATGAATAAATATACACAAAAGGACAAAATATGAAATAATCAATTGAAGATAGACTCAGAGATATTCAACTTAGGTATCTTAAATATATAAATCGTATCCCGATTAAAGCACTAGTTATGAAAGTTGAGTTATTCGATCTTGTTCGTATAAAAAGAGAAAGATGAAGACCAAAAGAAAATATCGCAAGAAATTATAAAAAAATAATCCTTTGAACTTAGAGCTAGATAAAAATTTATTAAATGATAAAATGCAATGAAAATAAATGATTCATATAGCTAACCTCAGTTAATGAGATAAACACTTGTTGTTGTTGTTGTTGGTTTGATGTCTAGTTTATTTAGGCGTAAGTTCAGCACAAATTAATGTAAAAATATATATGTTGACTCGAAAAAAAAAATACTGTTGTAAAATAAAATAAAATAAAATAAAATAAAATAAAATAAATAAATAAATAATATGCATGAACAAGATTTCCCCTTTGATATTTATCATCAGGAAAGTGGCAGAAAGCACATGCATGTTAAAAAAAATTACTTATAAAAAATTATATATTTTATTATTAAAAATAAAAATAATATATATTAATTCACTAAAAATTTATAAAGTTATAAGTTTTGCATTATTTTTGAATAAAATAGCATTATACTTTATATCATGATCTCTGAAATTATAATTTATAATTTTAAATATTAAATTTTATATTATAAATTATTTTAATATAAAAAAACTAAATTTTAAATTTTAGGATTGTGTTGTACTTCAAATACTATTTATTTCATAAATTTGCTATATATAAAATTTATTATAAACTCAATTTAATGAAATTAGAATCTCTATTATGAATTTATAAAGCATACATAATAGAATTAAATTCATAAAAATATATCAGTAATTTAATTAATAATTTTTTTAAAAAAATATTATATAAAATATATAATTTTTTAATAGTGAATCATGTATTTTTTGTAATTAAGATGTTTTACACTTAAATTCCTTATTTTTAAATTTGAATATATATATTCTTTATTCTTGAAGCAAAATGTGGTGACAGCTATGCGCATTATTTACATTACATACCTTAACACAGTTTGATAGGTATTTTTTTTGAAATTTTTACTCAAAATTTTAATTAAAATAATAAAAAACTATGTATTAAGTATGAATAATTTTTAAAATATTAAAGATATAAGTGAAAAAAAATTTAGAAATACAAAATAATTTGTAATTATAGATAGATTATAGTAACTCACTGATCATTTACTTTTTTTTTTATGTATATAATCTCATTGTGTATATATACGCACACATAAATTAAAATAATTAATAATTTGATTCAAAATATAAATAAGAAGAATTTAATTTGATCTCAAATTTAATTTTTGATCATTCACTCAATAATTTAAGTGTAAATATTTATCTCAATTTATTTATTTGAATTAAATCATATTCCCCGTCTCAATTTCAAATCAATAAATTTTGAATAAAGGTAATAAAAAATTTCTAATGTTATCATTGATTAAACTATTATTAAAAAAATGAAATAATGAAAAAAGTTATATGTATATATATAATTTTTTAAATTAATTTAATACTATAATGACTGAAGATTAAATTGATAAATATTTGAAGCAATAAAAATGATTTATTAGTCGACTCATTTGAATTGAATTGATGATTTAAAATTCAATTAAACTTTAGATCAATCGATCTTTAAATAATTGTTATGACGAAAAACAATCAGATTTTTTACGTGGAAAACCGGTTTAGCAGAAAAACTTCCTTCGGGGAGACTTGTAAAATTACTAGAATCAATAATTTTTTTTTTTGGATTACAATAAGAAAGCTGAGGGGATTTGAGATAGAAGTTTTTTGTTTGGGTCCAGCCAGGGAGAGACTTTTTCCGTTACAGTGATGTATTTATATCCAGTTCTGCTCTGTAGAGTCATTTTAGCAGAATGAATTTCAGCTCCAGTGACAGACCATCAATGTCCGCAGGGGGGGCTACGCCCTGGCCTTTGCTGTACGATGTACGAAAAGTACGGTCTGACGGCAGAAGAGCCCCTACCTCTTGAAAGTAATATGGTCACCGATACTTCGCCAGGCGCTGGTCAGTTCTGGTCCCTGTTGTTCGTCTCGGTCTCTTCGACGTCTGCTGTTCGGGGTGATACGCCTCATGTTCGACGTCGAGTGCTCGTATTGTTGATGCCACGTAAGCTTCCACGTGTGTGGTCCAGATGATTGAGCGTGGATCCAGATGCAACAATAATCAAGTTAACATGCTTAGTAATTTACATAACAAATTAATTTTGAGATAAATTATTTTTGATATTGAATTAATTTATTAGGAAGAACCGTAATTTTTTTTATATTGAAATAATCTCTCTCTCTCTCTCTCTCTCTCTCTCTCTCTCTCTCTCTCTCTCTCTCTCTCGTTTGTTGGACTGCGAAGAATCGATTCGTCGCATCGGAGGGAAGGGATGGAAGAACAGAGAAAGCAACCAAACATGGAATGTGGGGAGGGCCTGGTCTAACGACCTGCAATAGTAAATAATAAATAGCAGCAGACTGGTCATCACTTTTCCCTCTTTAAAATAATTTTTTTTTTAATTTAATAATATATATAAATAAATTTTTAAATTTTATAAAATTATAAATTAAAAAATAATTTTTAAAAATAATAATATTTAAATTTCATAATACGACATAAAAATAATATTAAAAAGATATTTGATTTAATATTATTCTAATATTATATCAAATTATTTATAAAAAATAATTATTTAATTTGATAATATATTTAAATAATTTTACAAAAATTTATAGAATTATGATTTAAAAAGTTATATTTATTAGTTCTAATATTTAGATAATATGATATGATATTAAGATAATATTAAATTAAATATCTAATAAACTAAATGACTCTGTAGAGATTTACAAATATATATATATATATTATTTTTTTTAATAACAAATTAAATCATTTATTATTTTAGTTTAGAACTTGAGTTCCTCGAATCATTTAAATATAACATATTTAAATTTTTTCAATATTTTAAGAGTTTTTTTTTATTGATTATAATAGTTTAGAATTTTATTGCTAATAATATGTATATACAAAATATATTTGTGAATGTATGTGTGTAATATTTTTTACTTTTTAAATTTGTTGGATTAAATTATAAAATAAAAAAAAAAGAGAAAAAATCCTTATAAGGCTTAATAGTCGCTTCTTTTATCTCCCGTTGTATCGATTTAGATAATCAAAAGGGAATTGCAATCAGTTATTTAATCACATGTAAGATGGTGAGTTTTTAGCAAAATTCTACATTATTATTTTCCAAAATTTATCTAATATTTATTATAAATTTATATGAAATACATTTATAAATATGGAATCAAATTTATAATTTTACGTTAAGGTTAAATTATAAAGGCTTTTTCATATCATAAGCATGAAAAATTTTGACTGTTATCTTAAATTGATTCTCTAAAATAAATCTATTTGTGAGTCTTATAATTAGGAGTACATGTTTCTTGATTATGCTCATTAAATAGCAATACAAGGTAAAAAAAAAATTAACGAGCTCCTGCTAGGAGGCTTATACTCCGCTCATCGAGCGACTTCTACTTAACGACAACACACTAACGTCGTTTGACATATGCTTTCTTTATTAATTTTTTTTCTTAATTATACTTATATTATTAATTAGTTAATAAAAAATATCTAAATTAAAAAAATCATCTAAAAGCATCTAACAGTTGGCAACAGCTCAAACACTACATGAAATATTAAAAATAATTTTGAACAAAACTTTTGTAATTCAATAGATGATTATTCGAAATATTATTCGATCTTCTTGATATACTTTGATATTATTTTTGAGTGATAATTATTTAAATATATTATCCAATCAAACAATAAAATTTTTTAAATAATATAACACGATATCAAAATAACATCAAACCAGACACCCCTAAATAAAATGTTTTAAACGGCATACATATGAATAAATGAATCTCAATAAAGGATACAATAAGCACTCTTTAATCAGTAGATCAAATAGAAGCTTACATGCGAGTTCAAACACATCAAGCTTCAGTAATACTGCTATAACACAAGAATCAAATGATCTTCAAATAGTGGCTAAATGAATGATGTGGTCGATTTGAATTCGGATCGAGCACCAGCTTCTTAAAATGAACTCAAACTGGGCTGATTTTCTTCGCAAATATTTTTGACAAGTACCGCAAAAATTTCAAGCTCGTTGAAACCCGTCACCTGATGAATAGTTCTGGAGTTGCTGAATCGAATTAATGTTTCTTCAGCGAAAGAAGTCGACTTCTGTTCTTGATAATGGTTGCCTTCGACAGTATAACTTTGCGATGTGTTTAACGAGCTATAAATTCAGTTAACTTCTGGCTGTGTGTTTAGACCCTTCCCATAAGCTGCAATGAGAAGAGCTTCAGCTCGACCTGCAATAAAGAAACTCATGGGGCACACCTGAATGACTTGTAGATTAATTACATATGGAGTTCATGAAGGCAATACCATGATCCTTCTTCCTCTTCAGTGAGGAGCTCATTGATGGGAACAAGATTGAAGCTGATTTTCTGCTATCATCCTGTTGAAGCAGATATACACTGATCAACTAAATGGACAATCATTTCAAGAAAACAATGTGTCATAGAATTCATGAATCAAGTTTATGAATCCTTTTTGGGTAAATTGTATCCGGGGCCTTCAAGTTAGAAGGGCATCACAAATTGGTCCCAATTTTTGAAAATTCTCAATTTTAGTCCCCAGAGATGTAAAAGGACTGCAGTTTTGATCACTCTTTCATAATCTCGCCTTTTTGCTAGCCTTTCCTATGTCGCATTTTTACACATTTTAATAGACCATTATACCAATTTATCCTTATCATTTTTTTAAAATTTAATTTCTGCTTTCTTTGCTTTAAAAATTTAAAACTAAAAAGTATAAAAAATATTTTAAAATTATATTTTAAAAAAATTAATGCTTGAAAATAATCTTACGACATAGGGTTTGTTTAGCTAGGTTAAAATAAAATAATCAAACATGTCACATTACACTAAATTTAATATTAAAAATTAATTATATTTCAAATCATACACATAATTCAAAATCAAATATTAACTTTATTCACATCTTACAGGCATAATAAAATAATAATTAACTTTATTTCACATCATTCACAATTTTTAATAAATAAATATCTTCATATAAGGTTAATTTTAATCTTGTTAAAATTAAATTTTACAAACAAACAAGCCTACGATAGTAAAAACTTAATAATTATATCTTTATTGGAACTAAATGACAACGCTTTCACAACCTCAAGGGCCTAAATCAATGCATTTGCAATCTTAGGGGCCAGATGCAATTTACCCATCCCTTTTTTTACCAGAAGTAATTTCAAAACAACACTGCATGTGGAAGATAATGGTCTTAAGGCCACTTGGTCATATATAATGAAAAGCCAGGAGGTGTTCTTCTAGCCCAACAGAGGAGCTTGCTTAAATTTTCAAGTGGGGTGGGAGAAATTGTGATATCAAAGGATAAAATTAAAAAAAAAAGAGGCAAGAAAGTACATTAATACAAAAAAAGTAGATCAAACAATTTAAAATTTAATTCAGTTTTATACCTTAGCATTACAAATGTTAGCACGACATGCAACACTGAATAGAGTAATCGGACAAGAACTAGCTTGTCTAAGGTGTCAAACAAGATGTTCACTGAAGCAAACGAATGTGACGGAATGGCCAGAGACATACAGGTTGGGATTCCATGATGATAAGTTGCAGCTAATAGTATTGGCTTCAAAAAGATTATTACTGTGACTGCAAGATTGGTCAAAAGGAATTCTCAAGGTTGGAAACTGAGTCAACATCCAAAGAATGCTCTTCAAGTTGACCGAGAAAATATGATACAACTCCAAGGGAACATGTGGAAGCAGAGAATGGCGAGGGGAGTGCGTAAAAACGAGCAGAAAGGCGGCGAGAATGAGAGGAAGGCCCTTTTGGCTGAAAGACTTCGTGACAACCGATGACAAAAAATAATAGGTTGAGAGGAATGCTCGTTAGGGCCTGTTTGGTTCAATGCCAAAATAGATGTTGAGGAAAATATTTTTAAAGTTTTTTGAAAAAGGTATATGATGACAAATAAAGTAAGATAATTGTGTTAAAAATTGTATAGGATGTGAAATAAAATTAAATGATTTATTGAAAATTATGGAGGATGAGATGTTTTAATATTAAAGCTTGTGTTGAATGAGCTATAAATTAATTGTTATATGTTTTTTAATTAAAAGAAAATGAAACAAAATAAAAGAATGAGAGCCCGTTTGGCATTGAACCAAATGAGCTTAATGCAGTTAATAGTAGAAATATGTGTAATAGAAGAATTAGTCTTGCATTAACTTACATATAGTCACATACTGAAAAATAAAAGGAATCTCAACCACCGATAGCCTGAATCATTCAACTATTGTGTCCAAATTACTAATAATTTAGACGTTAGAGTTTAACTTCTACTACTTCTATCTACTACATTTTCTTTTGTTATTTATAATACATCACAATTTGAATCTCTATATTTTTTCTTATTTCTTTGAAGTTGCAACCACCCTCGAATTGTTTGGTATCTCAACAATCTCAACAAGAGTCCCATCAAAATATATCCAAAATAAAGGAACTTTCCTTAGGGAGTCTGCGTCGACACATTTAGTAATTTTACGACACAATTATGTATGTAAAACTAGTCTATTCTTTAATATAGATTTTAAAAACAATTCCAGCTCCCATGAAGGTACAAAAGATACCAAACATGAGTGTGCTTCTCCGAATTATATACTAACCTTGCCATAAGAACTCCCATAGAGTTGAAATTGATCTTTCCAAAGGCGAGAGGAAATAGGTATAACTGAGAAACCTGACGCAACTAGAATTCCGATCCACAATCCGTATGTGAATCCCCCACTCCACCAACCCTTTATCAAGACAACATAAGAAAGAAAACAATCACATAGAGCATGTCCATGAGTGGATACAAAGCAAAGCATAAAGCAACTAAGCAAGAAATTAGCAGATAGTCTCTGAGAACATAAAGTCTAGCACCATCAACAACTTTTATAAAAATATTAACACTATTGCCCGCATGAATAACACTATGAGGTTTGTGGGGAGGGATGTGTTTATTGCACTGTTAGTTTGTTCGGTTCCAGGGGTTAATCCTAAAATTTGTCAGATTCACCAAAATATAAACATATGTTGTTTGGCCCAATAACCACCAACAAGATATTCAAGAAGTGGAGCCCCAAGGATATGTCTTAGAACTTGCAAAAAAGCATAAATCCTTAGCCATTTCCGTTTGCCTTTGCTTTAATGAATTGGTGAAAGGATTTCCAGATTAATACTACGAAGAATTGCTCAGATCACAGTAAATATGACAATAATGCCACATTGAAACTGAAAAGGAAGGATAGAATAGCACTTAAACCACACAAAAAGTAATGTAACATCACTTTTCAAAAAAAACACTTTTCAAAAAGTAATGTAACATGATTCTGAGGGTTAGAAGAAGACCAACCTGTTTTCCATCCTTAGGAAAAGGATTTGACTGCTCAATATATGCCCTTGTTCCTAAACATCAACCCATTTAACCATCAATTTACCAATATAATGCTAAAAAATTACGTATTCCCAAAAACCATAAGAGAAGAAAAATCAAGATGGTCTGTGTTAAAATGTAACAAAGAGATTGTGGATATGGATGCAAAAAAGGAGCACAAACTGCTCAGCTGCGAATTTGCATATTATATGCATGCCCAGGATAACAATTAATAAGAGAAATTTGGTAACAGCAATAGGAAGATCACTGCAACATGAACCCACCATCACAAATAACACACAAATCAAACTAAAGATAGAAGAAAAGAGAATGTGCAGTAATAGCATAATTATTATGATTATGTGGATAAGGAAATAGTTGTTTAAGCCAAAAAGAGGTTAGCATCCTCCTATTTAAATTCAATGTACAATTCAGGATGTCTACAGTTTGCAAATCATAATTTTACATGACAAAGTAATAAGAAAATATTAGCTTCAGAAATTCTCTACATTGTTTTAACAGCTCAATGACAGAAAAACTCAAATCAAACAGTGCCGCAAGACATTTTAAATCAATGGTTATATGATTAAGCACTACTGTTGCAATAGATAAACTGTGAGCTTTTGATGTTCCATACCAGGTGGTGCACCAAAACTGTGTATCAACTTTACAATAGCTCTCGGATCTAAGCGTTTTCTTGTTCTTTTCCCAACCAAAACCCGCAAAAATGGCGTGTCAAACACCTGCAAGACATCACATGTATCACCATTCTACGTAACTACCGAGATGAAAGGAAGCATACCATTATACCATATCACATATTCTTCCACAAAAAATAGTACGTAACATAAAGGATGAATTGTAATGCCTGGAATTAAACATTATGGAGAAGTTCTAAAGTTCAGGAAACAAGTTACACAAAAAAATATAATATTATTGTAACTGAGACAACTAGAGAATAACTGCAGTAGTACTAGGTAAGACAGCAAGGTAAAATCTTTAGATCCATAGGACCATAGCCAAGTTCTGTTTTGAGATACATAACTACACTAGATGCCTAGATTGTAAATCAAGAAAATGAAAAGTTTAAAGTTTCTGCGAGTTGTGTAATTATGAGTATGAAACCAAAAAATGCAATGGACAACAAGACAAATCATCACGGTAAAGAATGTACTTCCAAATATTACAAGTGACGTGCACTTATCTGAAGCAGCATATACAATTTATTAACAAGAATCAACAACTGAGACTGCATTCCATAACTTAAGAACAAAACTATTAATTTGAGTTTGGTGAAAATTTAAGTAAGAATTGAACTTTCCAAAACCTCACATAGTCTAATTAGAATCTCAAGCAATGGACAGCCCAACAGATCTATGGGTCTTAACTATCACACTCCAAGTCCACCTCAATCTTCAATAAGAAGTGCTAAGCCTCTACTGAATTATAAAATATTGTTTCTTTCGTATGGTGAACTCAACAAAAAGACGAATATTTCTCGCCTGAGCTGTGCAACCAAAAGCATCTTCTTTGAGCAGAGCCAAAGCACCCGAAACATCCGGGTCGACCCCGATAGTCCATTCAGACTGAGAACATCTCCCAATCTGATCTGTCTCCACAGCGGCGTGCCGAGCCGTTTCATAAAACGGGCAAGAGAGAGAGTCCAGCCAGTCCTCCTTGAGCTGAGAGTCCGTGGCTCCGGCCCCTGCCCTAACCCTACCCCTTCCAACGAGCCCGGTGCGGTTTCTGAATCGCAAAAGGCTTGGAGTAGACTTGAAATCAAAGGGAAGAGTGCAGAGAAACCTACGGCGAGCGAGGGCAGCTCCCATTTTGAATTTGACGAAGGCGGAGGGGACCGAGTTCATGGGAAACGCCGAGCGGGAAACGCCAGGTCTCATCGTCAAGAATGGATGGGAACGCTAGGGATTTTCGAATATTTAGAAAATTAAAGGCTTTCCGTTGTCGTCATTGTGACGTCGAGTAGCCTGTCAACGGTTAGATCTTAATCAGATTGCATTTAAGATTTAATCCGAAATTAATATGATAATGAATTTTTTTTAAAATTTTGATATTTCAATTCGAAGATCTAACCAGATCGGTTCAGAATTATTTGATCGAATTTTAAATTTATCTAAATTTGAATTTAAAGAAATTTAAATTATTTAATAACAAGGTTGAATTTGATTTATATATAGTATATTTTTTGTTTTATTGCTACAAGTAATTTAAATAAGATTTTCGAAACTTTATTTAATTTTCATACGGTTATTACTTGGTGTTTGTTTTCTCCATTTAATTTTAATTTAAATTAAATTATTTTTTATTAATTATATTATATACAGATTTTAATATCAAGATCAACTTTATTTAATATTTTGCAATTATTTTAAAATTTTAAATTGTACTAATATATCACCTTCATTTTAAAATTTAAACTACATAATAGCATGTACTTAAAAAAAATATAATATTTAAGTTGAGTAAATTATATTTAGGTTCATAAATTTAAAATATAATAATATGTAAGTTCATAATTTTAAATTTTTAATATTTAAATCTCTAACTTCTGATATAATTATTAATTGTGTTTTTTTCAAATTTTTAATAACTATTTTTTTTAAATTATTTTTTATTTTTTTAAATCACCAATAAAAGGAAAGTAGTGTTAACCTGTCGATAATGGGGTGCTCATCTTTTATAGGTAGGAGCGCCCCCTCTGGTGGTAAGTAGTCACTCTACTACTTTCACAACAGTCAATACTCTAAGATTAGCCGCTAATTGAGCAAGAGATAAAAATAAAAAGAGAATATATTAATAAATTTTAAATATTAATTATTAAAAAAATTTAAAAATTTAATTGATAATTATATTAAAAAATTAGACATTTAGCAGATAAAAATTTAAAGACATAAATTATGTTATTATATTATGAGAGTTTAAAGCTTAATGACACAGAGGTTCATATTTTTAAAATTATAACATCGGGTCCCTGATTTTTAATAAATTATCAAATAGGTCTTTTTTATTTTTTTATTATTAAAATTTTTTTAAGATTACTATTATA
>JAEMOT010004201.1:317943-330010 GCA_019297695.1 Apostasia ramifera | reverse complement strand
GGTGTGACTCGCCGACGGCAGTGACCGTCCCTGCGGTGTAATCAAAAATATAGATTTGTGTATTATTAAGTTTTTAAATTTAAGGACTTAGGTGTAATTTACTCTTTTACTTAAATGCCTTTGCATATTTATCTAATTTTTTTTATATTATCGTTGGAATTTTATCCGTACATTATTCCAGTGCAGCCTGTGTCAGTCAATGCAGGTCTGCCATTTGACTAAAATGAGAATTCAGAGTGAAAATCTTTATCACAAAAAAAAACAGAATAAAAACCAAGGCCTATTTAGCACTAATATAAAAAATGTTATGATAAATTTAATCATAATTTATCACACCTAAAATTAATTTTTAAATAAAAATTTACTTTATTTCATATATTACATAAATTTAAATATAAAAATTAATTTATCCTTATATCTTGTACATATACTAATATAATCTTCAACTATTTTTTTAATTTCATATAAATTTCAAAGTAACAAATTCATATTATTTTATATTTAATACATTTGCCTATGTATAATTGTATTCTCCACTATTTAGCTAATTCATCAATCGAACCCTAACAAAAATTGTATCAACGCATACAATACACTATTTATGTTACGTAGATTATAATAATTATTGCATCTGGATCCACGCTCGATCATCTGAACCGCATACATGGAAGTTTACGTGGTATCAACAGCACGAGTGCCCGACGTCGAACATGAGGTGTACTACCTCGAATAGCAGACGCCGAAGAGATCGAGAAGAACAACAGGGACCAGAACTGACCGGCGCCTGGCGAAGCATTGGTGACCATACTGCTTTCAAGAGATATGGACTCTCCCTCTGTCAGACCGTACCATCCGTACATCGGACAGTAAAGGCCAGGGAGTGCCCCTCCCCTTTCTGCAGACATTGATGGGCTCACTAGAGCTGAAGTCTATTCTGCTGAAATAACTCTATAAAGTAGACCAGGATATAAATACCTCACTGTAACGGGAAAAGCCCTCAGGAGGCTGGACCCAAGAAAATATTTCTACCCCAAAATTCACTCAGCATTCTTATTGTAATCCCAAAAAAAAGTGATTATAGTGATTTTTGAAGTATTCCCGAAAGGAGCCGTGATTTTTCCGCTTAGCCTGTTTTCTATATAAAAAATCTGATTGTTTTTCATCTTAACAATAATATATCTCATTGACGGAGAAATTTTAATGGCTATAATACATAGTTTTGATCTCTTATATGAAGAAGATCATAATTCAAAGAGCAATGAGAGAAATTAGATTTGCAGAGCATCAAAAAATGAAAGAAAGAAATGATAAAAATTTACTTACAAAATCGCTGGAGTGTATGAATATAAGATAAATATCATTCAGGTCTTTATGGCTTGGGGGGGTTAGAGTGGCTTCAAGCCAATTTTGAGCAATTTAGGCTAAACTTAAAATTAAAATTTTTAATTTTGAATCAAATTTGAATCGAGCCTACTAAAATTCTTTTGATTTCGAGTACAATCAAACTTACTTATAAGTTATATTTTTTATAAACTATCTATTATTAATATTAAATATAATAAAATTTAATATTACAAATTTACTTTTAATTTTTATATGCATACTTCTAATATTATCTCTTTTATGTAAAATATTATACCATTTTTATATATAGAAATAACTTAATTATACTTTAAAAATTTCTAAACATGCATGTTTATATATGTATCAAGTAAATTACGAGTTAAGTTGATTTCATTTCGAGTAAGATAGTTTTGAGGCAGAAGAAAATTAATTCAATTTTGAATCGAGCAAAATATATCTTTCAATTTTTGCACAAAATTGCTACCATTATTTAGGTATAATATCAAATAAGTGCATGCTTTCAAAATCCTTCAATAAAGTCCCTCAAGTTGACATTTAATATTTCAATCAGATTTTTTGCTTAATTTGATATTTTTTTATTTTTAAAATAAAATTTATATTTAGATTAAATATTTAAAAGTAAAAATAACAAAAATATCCTCCCCTCCCACATTCCATTCCGAACTAGCATCACGAGTCATAGAGGTGCAAGTAGGGGTGGCAAAATAGGTCGGCGGGTTGAGTTCGGGTCGAACCCAAATTCGGCCCAACCCGAACCCGTCCCATTTATTAAATGGGTCAAAATTCATGACCCAAACCCAACTCATTTATAGAGTACTTTTTGATAAATGCTCAACCCGAACTCAACCTGATTATGCCCAACCCGAAACCAACCTGTTTAATAAATGGGTCAAAATTCATGATCCATATCTGAAATTTGAGAGTCGAATTCACTGACCGGGTCATATATTGCCACCCCTAGGTGTAGGGCTGTCGGCATCACATTTCGGCGCTATGTGTGTGCCCGTCAAGATAACTGATAAAAATATATAATATATTTGAAACTTTCATTAATTTTTTGTAGAGTTATAAGTGTTTACACCTTGATTCAGTGTTGAATCTCGGATGTACATATGACATCTAAAGACTATAATATTTGACTAATTATTTTTATCTTTGCGTTCGCAAAAATATCAAATCATCGGAGACGATAATTGGTCCACAGCTTCCTACCAGTTCTATCTGCCACGATATTTGGTCCACTACTTTCTGCTAGTATTATTGGTCATAATATTTGATCATCTATAGCTTTCTACCAATAATATCGGCCTTGATATTTGGTTATCCACAACAGTCGTCGTCCCTCAGCTTAGTGAAGACTGTTATGTCATTTGATTCAGTGTTTACACCTTGATAATGATGATCATAAGTCTCTTCTCTTTGAAGTTCTGTCCAGAAGTATTAATAAATAAGCTGCAGTCAGTTTATTTTGACTCCCATGAGGACATAGGAGAAGCTATCCTTGAGCTATTTTATATTTTTTTATATTTTTCTGGATGATTCTTAGCTCCTCTTAGCTAAAAATATTACGCGCCGCTAATTTTCAGAACTCTGACTCTTCCGTCAACAATAATTATTTGACTTCTTACTTTTCTCACTCACTTATTAGTGATTCCACTAATACTTTTGAATTGCATCAATAAATATGTATAAATAAAATGACAAATAATATAAACATGCAGAAGGCACCATAACTTCTAATAGAAGACAGTTAGATTCGAGGTTAAAATTAGAACTGGGCATGAAATAATTTTTAATAAAATTTTCACAGAGGTGCTCTATAGATTTTTTTCTTAAAAATAAATTATAATTATAAAATCTAGGTTACTATTTGTTATTTGAAATTATACAATTTCTTGGAGAAAATTTTGACACTTAAAAACATGACAGTAAAAAAAAACAAAAAAAAAGGTATAATACGAAACATATTTTTTATATAATAACCTACAAGTTTTAAACATTATTTAACATTGCATTATTTCAAAAAAATCTCAATTTTAAACATTTAGATGGCTTCATAGATAATATATACCTTCTCATCAAATTTCAGGACCATTTTGATAATCAAAATAAATATTTCATATTTTGGATAATTACGTACATAATATTTTATATTATCATAATTACGTATATTATGCTTATTTTTAAAAAATTATACTGTAGTTTTAGAAAAAATGTGTGAGGTGTAAGAAAAATATGTGGAATGTAATTTTTAGATTTGTGATGTGTAACTTTTTTTTTTTAAATATTTAATATATGAATTATTATATATGTAAATATGATTTCATATTTTGAATTTTCTTGCTTTCAAATATAAAAAACAGCAGTTTGCCTGCACTGCATAGTCTGCATTGAGGTCAACATCCCACTTCCCGGGTGGAGGGACTAAAGTTTAATCAAAAAATCATTTTTTTAATATTTAATGCAGCCAAAGAGACAGCCTGGGGGGCTCACAGCATCGTCCTCATGGGCTATGATCGTCTCTTGTAGCTCACAAATCATGGAAAAAGCTCCGTTCCCCGTCTGTAATGGCAAAGAACATA
The DNA here is from genome assembly GCA_019297695.1 of Apostasia ramifera. NCBI lineage: Eukaryota > Viridiplantae > Streptophyta > Magnoliopsida > Asparagales > Orchidaceae > Apostasia > Apostasia ramifera. The sequence goes on along the minus strand of JAEMOT010004201.1, from coordinate 326,063 downwards.
TGCCCCGGTAAACCCACCCCAAAGACCAGCTAGAAAGCAAAGCAAAGTTCCATCTTTTTCTTCTTTTTCTGCTCTCTTTTCTTTTATTCCTCTCTCTCTCTCTCTCTCTCGTCCTCTGTTAAGCATCGCCTCAGGTTTTGCATCTCCGAGCCTCTTCCCGATCTGTGTTTTCCTCCACAATTATAGTTTCTCTTCTTCCGTTTAGGGATATCGTCATCTTCGAAGTATTCTCTTCCTTCCATATACTCTGCCCTGCAAGGTTGTTTCCTCCTTACTCGAACTTGGTTTTGATCTATGCTTCTCCGCTGTTTCGTATAGTTTCAGCTTGCTGTGTAGTTCACTTACCTCCAATGCTAATTTCCGATCTTCTCTGACAGATTTGTCCTAGTTTTCACTTCGATTTCCTCCGCTTGTTCTTGAATTCTGGAGCCGCTGACAGATTTGTCCTAGTTTTCACTTCGATGGCCTAGCTGGACTGGAAGGTCTATGGGTCTCTGCCATGGGAAGCAAATCCAGAAATCAGAGATCCAGGTCGAGTTTCCGCAACCTCTTCAAGATCCTCCAGCTCCCAATAATGAAGCACCTCCGCCGAATCGCCAAACCGCAAAGCCGCCTAGGTTCCCGTTCTACAGTCCTAGCCCTCTTTGGGGTTCCTACAAGAGCTCTCCGGGGAACTCAAGCACGAGTTCCACGCCTTTGCGGCTGTTGAAGAGACCGTTTCCTCCTCCATCGCCGGCGAAGCACATTAGGGCTCTGCTAGCTCGCCGGCATGGATCGGTGAAGCCTAACGAGGCGTCGATTCCGGAGGGTAGTGAGGTGAAATTAGGGCTTGACAAGAACTTTGGATTCTCGAAGCATTTCCCCTCCAAGTATGAACTTGGAGAAGAAGTGGGAAGAGGACATTTTGGGTATACTTGCTCAGCGAGGGCGAAGAAGGGAGAGATGAAAGGCGAGGAGGTGGCCGTGAAGGTTATTCCGAAGGCAAAGGTTAGCTTTTCTTCATCATTATCATCATCTTCATCTTCTTCTCAGTAAAAAATTCCCCCCAAAAAACTAGATGATGGTAATGGGGATCATAACTTCAGTCTAAACTTTAATTGTATTTTGGCAGATGACAACAGCCATAGCCATAGAAGATGTGAGAAGAGAAGTAAGAATTATGAGTTCTCTCACTGGTCATATGAATCTAGTGCAATTCTATGGTGCTTATGAGGATGATGACAATGTGTATATTGTAATGGAGTAAGCTTCACTCACCTCTCACCCCTTACCTAAATCACTGGTCTCAAGTTCATATATTGTATTCCCTTTGTTTGGAACCACGAAGGAACTTCAAATTTGTATCAAATTCTAACAGAATCATCACTGTGTTTTCTAATGGATTTAATTTTATATAATCTATCGACTCTTCCTGGTTATTTATGGTCTTTGCATCACATTTTTATTAATAGTAGATGGGGTATTGGCTAGTTTTCCATTGTTTAAATGTAATCTGGACTCAACATGAATTTGTTCCTTAAATTGTGCCCTTTATTTTCTCTTTTAATGTTAGCTCTATACTTCAGGTTGTGCAAAGGTGGTGAATTGTTAGACAGGATACTTTCAAGGTATGCTTGCCTAAGAAAGTGACTTTTTTGTTGATTCGAGTTTATAGTTAATCAAACACTGTCAATGAATCTGTTTATTTGAATTTTTCAGGGGTGGGAAATACTCGGAACAAGATGCAAAAATTGTCATGATCCAGATTTTGAATATCACTGCCTTTTGTCATCTCCAAGGCGTTGTCCATCGAGATCTCAAGCCTGAGGTAGCTTCTGTTGCAATTGTTTAGCATTATATACAATATTAAGCCACAAACGTTAACTAATAATTTGTATCATCCAGAATTTTCTTTTTACTTCCAAGGATGAAAATGCTACCTTGAAGGCTATAGATTTTGGCCTGTCAGACTTTGTTAAGCCAGGTTAGTTAGTGAGACCAATGAAAAATTTGCATATCTCTAAGGCTAATAATTTTTTTGGAAAATATGAATATCAACTCAGATGAGAGGCTCAATGACATTGTGGGGAGTGCATATTATGTTGCTCCTGAGATTCTCCACAGATCATATGGTACGGAGGCAGATATGTGGAGTATTGGTGTAATCGCATATATTCTTCTCTGTGGAAGCCGCCCGTTTTGGGCTCGAACCGAGTCCGGTATATTTCGAGCTGTACTGAAGGCAGAGCCGAGCTTCAATGAAACTCCATGGCCTTCTCTCTCTGCTGAAGCTAAAGATTTTGTGAAGGGATTACTGAACAAGGATTACAGGAAGAGAATGACTGCTGTGCAGGCACTCAGTAAGTTTAGAATTTTCTTGATATGGATGAATATTTGCAGTAGGAACATGTGGGTAACAAATGACTTGAACATTGAAACAGGTCATCCTTGGGTTCGAGAATTCGAAAAAGTCAAGGTTCCATTGGATATTTTGGTTTATAAACTTGTGAGAGCTTATATATTTTCATCTTCTTTGAGGAAATCAGCACTGAGAGTAAGCTTTTTTTACTGAGTAAGCTTTGTTTCCTTAATTTTCATTTTTTCCCCAAATATTTCTTCTTTATCTCAAGGTTTTTCAGTTGAAATCTGGCCATATCGTATATTAAACCAATTTGTGTATCCTTGAAATCCAGACATACATGAATTAATATTGTTAGCTAGATTTGGCAAAGCAGCTTGGCAGGTTATTTTCCATTCAAAGTCATGGATCTATAACTTGGTAGTTGAGTTACTTGACTAGTTAACCAATTTAACAATATTTATCCTCTTGAGATAACTGTATCCATATGGTTAGAAAAAGAGGAAGCAAAAATAGCAAAGTTCTCCACACACACACATGCTACATATATGTGGTAAAAGCAGTGTCTATCAATATAGGTAAGAGTGTTCATGTGTCTAATCATTTTGCTTTGGCTCTTGCTGATTGTTTCAGCCGAGTTAAAAGATCAAAATACACCTTTTTCACAAACGGGGGCGAACACCTTAATGGCAGGCCATAAGAGGAAGCAAGACTACCCTTTTCTTCGCCTTGTGGTATCGCAACACAAAAACGATGATCACGACAGACATATTTACATTTATGGTGCATGTAAATAAACGTATAAATAGATAGGATAATTAACAAAAGAAAAATCGAACCTGGTCCAAATTTTTGGATCGAACCATTTTCAATTTATTTGAAATACATTTGGAATGCATCGTAAACTTATCAGTGATTTTTTTTTGTGCTATGTGATCTATAATTTGCTTTGAAAAATGATTTATAAAGTTCTCATATATATTACTTTTGTTGCTTTTCTCATATGGCAGGCTCTGGCCATGACATTGTCTGCATCTCAGTTGTCTTATTTGCGAGAGCAGTTTGCTCTACTAGGGCCTAACAAGAGTGGATACATCACCTTACAAAACTTAAAAACGGCAAGCTATTAAAATTTTCTTCATCCTAAATGCTATATTCTTGATTATTATAGAACTTACAATTAGAGCTGAAAAAAAAACAGGCCTTATTGAAGAACTCAACTGAAGCAATGAAGGATGCAAAACTTCTTGACTTCGTTAACATGGTATGTGCCCTATAAGCTTGGGGTTTGATACTAGCAAATGGCATTAGCTTAAACTATTATCTTCTTTGAAATGACTATCAAGGAGAGCATGAAGATAACTTTTGTTGAAGATAATACTGTAGATAATGAACTCGTATGATTTAGGAATATGAAAAGAGCAGCGTGCATTTAAGATGGAGGCATTACCAAATGTGTGTGGAAAGAATGTGAACAAAAGGAGAATAGTAAAGGTTACATATATAATACAAACAAAAGAGTATAGCACCAACGTTGACTTGTATTCTAAATTTTTAATTTGTATTCTAAATTTTTAATAACAATATTTTGTTGTGTGTTTAAGTGATCAAAGCTAAGCACCAAATATTTCTATGAATTTTATTACAGATATCATTAGATACTTTCTTATGAACAATTCACTGACATGACAAATGATAGGACATATCAGCTTAAAGCAAGATAATCTTACATTCTTTTATGGAACTTAATTAAGGTTTATTTTTGTGCTATTTAAATCTTATATAATAACACACACACACATATATATATAATTTATTTATATCTAATACAATATGTTGATAGAGAAAAGTGTTCAATCTGGTATAGACGTTGGATCTTGTATAGAGAAAGATTTAGTCTGTAGTGTAGCTCTATAAGAAAGAGAAAAAGAACCAAGAGAAGTAACCAGAAAGAATACATAAAATTTTAATATGGTTTGAAGAGATTCTGAATGCTTAGGATAGCTCTCTAGTGTGTTATTGAGTTTTGATGACTTAATCTACCTAATTGTTGAGTAACTGGGGTAGCTGGTCAAGAGGATTGTTGAGGTGCTTAATGTTGTTTGCAAGTGTGGCGGTGGCTAATGTTGCAATTATAGTTGTCCATAGGTGTTTGGTGAGCTAACCCTGCTGGAGAATGTGTTAGTAGCAGGAACTAGAGACAGCCCTGTGCAATGCATTTGATAGGCTAATCTCGTTAGGAAATGGCTTAGGCATTGGGACTGGAGACCTCCGCATGCAAGAGGTTTGATTGGCTAACCACTTTGAGAAAGGGGTTAGGCATAGGGATTGGAGACAACCTCATGCAAGTGGTCTTATGAGTTAACTCCGCTAGGAAAGTGGTTAAGGTGCAGGGCCTGGTAGGTTAACCCCATGGATGAAAGACAATTTGAAGCTCTTTGTTCTGTTAAGTGCTTGAGGCTTATCCTCAGAAACCCCTTTCTCAAACTGTCACTTGTCTTCGCTTGATTGGACTCGGTTTTGTTTAGTTTAAACATGGATCTGGTTCAAAATAATTCAATCCAGTTCTACTGCAATGTCCTGTGGACAGCTGAAATTCATTTGGGAAACTTGTATAAACAGTCTTGTAAGTAATATTATCAATGTGATAATCTCAAACTAAAGCGAACACTTCCCAAAATGCTAAATATGAATGAGAAAGTGAAGCAATATTCACAAAGCTGATCTCAATTAGTTTGGATAAGCTATAAATGGTGACGATGGTGGTGGTGATTACCTGTTGTCCTCGTGATGTCTTGATGCAGGTGAGCTCTCTGCAGTACAGGAAGATAGATTTTGAGGAGTTCACTGCTGCCGCTGTGAGTGTGTACCAGCTGGAAGCTTTGGATACGTGGGAGCAGCATGCTCGCAGAGGATTCGAGCTTTTCGAGAAGGACGGCAACAGGCCCATCATGATCGAGGAACTCGCTTCGGTAGGCATCCTTCCCATTATGCTATTTCTTTCTTGGGGCAATTACTTACAACCTCCCTAAAATCTTAGCAGACTACATATCTAACTCTCCAATTAACTACACTATCTTTGAATGAATAGTGTACATAGATAATTCCTTCTTTTTTAAAAAAATCTTACCATCTGTATATGAAATGCAGATTGCAAAATTAGATCAGAATAAGAGTGTAACAAAATTTGACTCATCTTCATTTGATGTGCTAGGAGCTTGGCCTTGGACCATCAGTCCCAGTTCATATTGTTCTCCAGGATTGGATCAGGCATTCTGATGGGAAGCTCAGTGTCTTGGGTTTTGTCAAGCTTCTGCGTGGCGTTTCGAGTTGGTCGATATCGAAGGTTAGCAATTGAATTAGGAAGATCAAGGCATCTAATTTCTTGGTCGATTTAGCTCATGAGGTGTAGTGTCGAACATTCGTATCTTTAACCTTTTGTTCACAAGTTATCAGCATATTGAAAGATTGTTCAATGAAGCTCTTGCTTCAGAGGAAATTGAGGAATGTATAGCTGGGAAGGGAATTGAAGCTTTTTTCGTTTGGTTACAAATAAAATGATATGGTAAAAAAAAAAGAACAAAAAAACAGAAATCTTATAATCAGCTTTTTTTTATCCATAAAAAATGATTATAAACTTTGCTCTTGGACCTTTGATATGTGGCATTTTTCATATTATATAACATTCAGGGACTTTACCCTAAAAAAACTTTGATTTAATGTTAGTGTTATTTTATTTTATTGTTTTATGATCCTTTTAAACAATTTGTGTCCAAGACTCAGTAATAGTACATAAAGTAATGTTACATATTTCCTATAAATAATCTTAAACATTGAAGATAACTAGAATTTCTTATATGAGAATGATGCCACAAAGGCAAACTCAATCTGCACGCCTAAAAAAAGCTATAATTAGCTCGTCTTTGTACTTGAGCAAAAATTTACAATAACTATTTATGATCAGTCTCTCCTTGGCTCGATCATGGCAATCATTTCAGTCTCTCCTTGGCTCGATCAAGTCTCTCTTTATAGCATGAAGCATTGCCTATTTCAAAAATTAGGATTAACGCTCGTGGCTGAAGATGTTTAGGAGTGATTGTCAAGTGATGTCTCAAGAAATGAATCATTGGTATAAGAACATCTTCTGATAGGCTATTAGATTTAGTGAGTGGTGAAAGAGGAACGAGAATAAATAATAAATGACCTGTATAAGTAATGACACGACTTTAAAATATAGATGTGCTTTTTGGAATAAAATTATGAGAATAATGATGTAAAGTGTAGTTGAACTGGAGTAGTCTCAAGAAGAATGATCTTTTGAGAAATTTTCAAGTAGATAATGTCTCTATAATTGAGACATGAGATGTTATAATATAGTATCAAAGTCGAACTGCCATGCAATGTGATTCGACTAACTCAACTTGAAGTCGACCCACCAAAGTTCAACAAGTACGTGACTCGACTCGACCATACTTGACTCGATCGACTTGACTCAACTTAGTTGAATTTTCTCGACTCAATTTGACTTGGTTGACTCGACTTGACTCAACATATATAATAATATTTTGCATATTTTATAAGATATATATAAAATGTTCAAAAATTAACTAAAACTAAGTAACGAATGACTATTCTAATTCAATTTACATTTTTTATAACACTAGTTAGATGCACATGTATTGCACGTGCTATACAAATACAATTTGAGGATTGCTATTATTATATTTCAAAAAAAGATATAAATTTTTTTATAATATATTTTGTAATTTATTCTCGAGAATTATGTAAAATGAATATCGATCAAATTTAACATATGAAAAATAGATCAACATTTATTTTTGGGGCATTTGTACGAAGGATATCATAATTTTAAAAAATTATTTATTTTAAAATTTTCTGGAAATTCGATTGTAACCCATAATACTATAACAATAAATAAAGATACATCAAGTACAAAAGGTTCGATCCTCATCGAGAATCGCACAAAAGTCTAATGGGTGCCCCTACGTCATTCTATATCATCAAAATAAGAAAAAGAAGCTACAAATTCTGCTTCTTTATTTGCGACTCTGTAAATATGAGATATTCTATATGCCTTAAAGGCACAAGAAAGGTTGACGATTCGAGCCATGTTCTTGTCAGGAGGGTGTCCTCTGGTTGTCTGATGAATGTCCTCAATAGTAACGGCAGAGTCGCCCTCTATCAAAATCCTGTTCGTCATGTCCGTCCATTCACGGGCGGCTGTCATCACAGCGAGTGCTCTCATGGCTTCTGCTGAGGAGGCTGCATGGGTGTAGAGCTTGAAACTAACCGCTATGAGAAAGTTACCCTGATGATTTCGGACCACCTCACCTGCGCCCGTCGCGCTATTATTTCATAAAGTTTTGTTTATATATAAGTACATAAAAGTCCAGTTAAATTTATCATTTATATTTTAAGATTATTTCATAAAATCATATCTTTTTGCAAATAATTACTCGGGACTTTTCTCTATTTTTAATAATTCATAGAAATTACACGTGTCTTTTATCCAACTTCCTAAGAATGATCTTTGAAGCTAATTGAACATTATTTGCCATCTTAAACTTTAGGTCCTGTTTGACGTGAGGATTAAAACAGAATCAAAACAGGATCAAAATAGTACTAATTTAAAAAATAATAATAATAATAATAAATAAATTTTTAAATTATTCTACACAAATTTAAATATAAAAAATATTATTTTACTTACATACTCAATAATTTAAAATAAAAATATCAACTTTATTTCACATTTTAGATC
>JAEMOT010004201.1:231357-317849 GCA_019297695.1 Apostasia ramifera | reverse complement strand
TTATTATTGTTATTTTTTAAACTAGTACTATTTTGATTCTGTTTTGGTCCTCACGCCAAACAGAGCCTTAATATGGGGAGTTGAAGAATTGAAAGATTAATTTATAATTTATTATTATTTCTCTTTTATTTGTATTTTTAAAATTAAAAAATTATCAGTGGGATAACAAAAAATTATAATGTATAAATAATATTATTTTATTTCTATAATATTTAAATAATTATGCGAAACTTAAAATGCACGAAACTCATGCACCTCACCTGTCTCATGAAAATAATTCGTTCGACAAACAAAATAATAACAATTATAACTAATAAAATAAAATAAAATAAATAAATATAATAATAACTAATATTAGAACAATAATTTTTAAAATAAATATAATTCATAAGTAAATTTAAAATGCATGAAGGCTCGTGGCTTCCTTCTCTCTCTCTACTAACACTCAGTGGGAAGTGACTGGGAACCACTAAATAAATAAATAGTGCAGAAAGAAATAAAAATTTTAGAAAAAAACAAATACTTTTATTTTAATTTATGTGATATTTTTCAATAAATAAATAAATGAGCGTGATTTATTTGCGAGAAAAGAACAAAATATTTTTTACATACTCAAAGTCTCACTCTTTTATATAGTATAGATATAGATATAGATAAATAAATTATTAATTATAGTAAATAAGAGCATTTTAATAGATAATTAAGTGCTTGTTTTGGTATATACATAGATACTTAATCATATTTATTTAATTAGAAGAGGATTATATATATATATAATATTATATTTAATAAATATTATTATTTTTATAATAAACTTTAATTATAAATTATAATTATGATCATTTTTCTCAAGCACAATAGTTGGAACAGAATATTTTATTTATATATGCTAATTAATTTTTGATAAAAAATGTCTTAACACTCACAATAAATTAAATAAATGTTATAATTAATTTCTAATTATAATCAGTTATTATTTTTATTTTAATGATCAGATTTTTTTGATTAATTAGGATATGAAGTTTTTAATAATGATTAAAATAAGAATTAAATTTAGGTAATATATTGTGATGATAATAAATAAAATATGTAAAGTGCAATTTGTATAATTTTTCTAGTTTTGAATATATATAATTTGTAATATTTAATAAAAGTACTATTGTATACATAATTCCCTTTAATTAGAATTAATGAAAAACTTTGAAAAATTGATAACTTTTACCATTTGGGGTCTGGCTGACTGGTTTTTTGCGTTGAGGTCCATGTAAAGATTTAAATTATAAACAATTAGAAAAAAAAACAGTTTTCTAAATTTTTGAAGGTAACATAAATATTTATTTTGGAATTTTGACAGGTATAAATGTCTGGAATGAAAAGTTTTTTTTGCCCTTTTCAAAATGTATCATATTAATTTTAAATTCCAGATTGATGTGTGACCTGAAAATTGATTTTAATTTTGTATATATTCTTTAATTAACTAATTCATTATAACTTAATTTAATGACAAAAATAATAAACAAATAAGCGTGAAATTGTTTTCTTTAGCATATATTTAAAAGATAATTAAATACGTGTCACATAATTTAATTTATTTATGCTTTACCCATCCATTCTTAGTTAATTACGCTATGCACACTCAAAACATTACAAAATCTTACATACACATATTTGAGTTAAAACTTAATCAAAATCTATTTGAAAAAAAATATTCTGTTAGTAAATCATTAAAATTATATTTTTACTCTTAATAGTACACATTTTTCTCTTTCTTAATACTACACTAAAGTGCTGATTTGTCCTAAAATCAATTCACGTCGCGGATATCTCCTTCCTTTGCCGCCACCTAAACATTAAGGTTTTAGGATTTTCACTCAAAATATATTTAAATATCCTTAAAATAATATGATGAACGGCTCAAATTTTTTGTAATCTAACTATAGTTAGGTTATTGAAAAATTATGATTATTCATTATAATAAAAATAAGTTAAAATGTGTATATGTAAGATTTTATAATATTTTGAGTATGCATAGTGTAATTAACTAAGAATGGATGAATAAGGCATAAATAAAATTAAATTGTGTGGCATGTAGGTAATTATCCCTATATTTAATCACGATTTGTTCAAAGAATCTATAACTTGATTAAAATTTTGAGTTATTATTTATCATTTTCACATGATTTGTTAAAAAAATTGTTTGCATTATCTAATCTGAATCCTTTTTAAGCATAATTTTTAACCTTGTCTTCACCGCAGGAGACCTTCCCAGAGGAGGGGTAAACCGCGACGACCCCATAGTTGTCATCGTTGAGATCGGAGCTTGTGATATCCACCGAACTTTGGTCGACATCGGCAGTTCAGTCAACATACTGTATCTCCGCGCCTTCAAAGAGATGGGCGTCGGTCCGTGCAAGCCTCTCCCCCATCCATGACGATCTCTAGCTTTTCCGGCGACGTCTACCGACCCGCAGGATACGCCACCCTGCGTGTCGCTCTCGAAGAGGGCCCCAGAAGACAAGTGAAGGAGATCGACTTCATCATTATGGATGCCCCCGGCTACAACGCAATGTTTGATTGAAATTCGAAATGAGCCCTGATTTATTTTAATATTTATTTTATATTTAATATAAATTAAAAAAAAAATCATACATTTTAACATCTTATACAAATTTAAATATTAAAATTTTATTTTATTTGATATATATGATATATATTTTAATAAAAAATTTAATTTATATTAGATTAGACGTAATAGATATAAATTTTAGAATTTAAATAATCTTGTTTTCTCTCTAGGACAAAATTAACGCTCCAACTAAAAAGTGATTTTATTCTGTTTGATTGAAAGAAAAAAAAGATAATTAAAAAATTTTTTATAAAATTTTTAAAAAATATATATATAATGTAAAATAAAGTAAATTAAGTATATTAAAAATTATATTTGATGTAAAATAAAGTGATTATTTAATGTTAAAATTTATGTAAAATAAGATAAAAAATAATTTTTAAATTATTTTTTAATAAATTTAAAATTTTGATTATGGCTAAAATAATTTTTTTTTAATCAGTTGTAAAATAAAGTCTAAACGGGATTGGGTTAGGCTATGGTCATCTAATTTTTGATCTCTTTAAAAACAATTACATATATGACCTAAAATATTATCTTAATTGCACTTTTAACATCTCAAAAGTTTCAAATTACAATCAGGTCTCTCATAAGTTATTAGCACATGTTTACGTCTAATGTACTGTGTGATTTTAGGGCACATATGCAATTTATTATCTGTATATTTCGATGATCTTATTGAAAATATAAATAAAATTGTATACAATTTTTAATATCAAACTTAATTTAGTTTTATAAATACATAAATTTCAAAACACGAAACTAATTGTATGTAATATTTTATGTACTAATTTTATTTTAAAGTTTTCATCATCTAAAATTTGTTTTTTCATTTTAATTAAAATAATATATTATAAATCTCAAATAAAAATAATATTTTTTAATAATTCAATAAATATTTATTAATTATCAAAAAATAAATTAATTAATAATAAATTAGAATTTATTAACTAGTCCTATTTGTTTGAAAATTAAAAATAAATCTGATTTAATTTTAACCTAGCATATCATATTGCATAAAAAATTTAATATTAAAAATTAACTTTATTTCACATCCAATACATATTATTAAAATAATAACTAATTTTATTTTTCATAATTCACAACTTCTAATAAAAAATATTTGTATTTAAATTTAATTTTAATTTTATTAAATTAAATTTTATAAATAAACAGGACCCTAATAATAAATTAGGATCCAATGTGTTAAATTATGGAGATTTTAGGTGCATATAATTTCAAATTTTTATAATTACTAATTAGAATTTTAAACTAAAGTTGATGGGTAAGAAACGGGAAAAATTATTGCATCCGATGAGCAATATTTGCTTGCCAATTGCACCTCATTTCATAGCAACCAACTAGACTGTTTAGTCGGCTTAATCAAACTGTTTGGTTAGCTAACTGGATCATCCGTTCGGCCACCTATATATAATTTGAGATTGTGTAGGTATTAATAAGAAATGATATATATGCATATGATACTTATTATTTTGGACATATATTTATTTAATTTCAAGCTATACTTACTTTTAATACTTTTTTTCTGGTGATCTAATCGGATGGTCCACTATGACTGGACCGTTTGATCATTCTGACCGAATCGTCTGGTTGGCCAATCAAACAGTCTGTTCGATTACCAGAAAGTAAGTATTAAAAGTAAGCATATATCTAAAAAATAAGTATAATTTTAAATCAAGTATCAATTAGAAAAGATGTAAGTGCATATGATACTTATTATTCTGATGTATACCTACTTAATTTTAAGCTATACCTATTTTTTAGGCATATACCTATTTTTATTATTTACTTTTCTGATAGCTTGAGTGAATCATTCTATGTGGCTAAACGAACAGTCCAGCCAGACCGGAAAGTCCAATCCGGCCACAGCAGTGGCGTGATCGGATAGTCTGACAGTCGACTCCGTTTAGTTGCCGTAAAGCGTGAGGCTCATTGCCTGCATGCGGCAACCGAACTAATGACGTGGATTGCTCTCCGCAAACAATAATTTTTCGAGAGTTGAGTTAAAAGTTTAGTTTGGGTTCTTTTGTAAATATAAAGCTTTGAAATGAATTTATACAAATCGACAATATATAAAAAAAAAAAAAAAAATCGACTTTGCGATGGTGTTCCTGCTGCAAGGGTCTCTCCGGCGGTGGGCGGAGCGGATGAGAACGTTTCTCGCTCCGCCTGCGACGGTATAACGAAGACGAGTCTTCGATCACGTGGGAGGAGCCGCAGGACAGGCCTTGAGCTACCCCACGCGTCCGCAAAAAGCAGGAGCGATGTTTTCACCAGAGAGAGAGAAAAGCCAACAGGGTCTGCAGAGATGATGGGCATGACGCTATAGATCGTTACAGCGGAGTACAACTGTACAAGAAGTGAACGTTTGGATCCTTCCACGTGTGTGCCTTTGACGGTTTTTGCCATCCGTGATGCCCTTCATTCTAGGGTTTCTTGTCTGTTTATCCGCAATTTTTTCCTTCGCCTTCCTCTCTCTCTCTCTCTCTCTCTCTCTCTCTTCCCCTTTTGTTTTCATCTTTCGGCGCTCAGATTGCAGGCAATGTAGCCTGCGATGTTCTCTCACATTTTCACCTGAGGATCTACTGAGTCGGTTTTGATGACGGACTTCACCCGGATTCTGTCACGGAATCTGGGTTTTTTGGTCTGTGGTAGATTCAAATTAGCGCGTTAAATGGTCGGATCTGTTTTGATAGATTTTACTTTTCTATGGAATTTGAGTCCAGGTAAAGAAAAGCGTAATTTTTCATGTGTTCGTCGTGATTATTTCACCATTGATTTATATGAATTATGATTTTGTGGGGTTGGATCTTTCAAAATCTTTAACTCGGTCTGATGGTTATGACTTTATGAGCAGGGATGCCTATGGGTTTGCAGTGCGGCCACAACACTTGCCGAGGTACAAAGAATATGCGAAAATCTATAAGGCAATGCTTTCTTCCCTTTTGATTTACTTCAAAGATCACGCAAAAAAAAACTTTTTAGAGTCATTATCAAATGCTCTGATTGGTTTGTAAGCGCGGTGATTGCAGGAGGAGGAGGAAGAAAAGTCGCAGCGGTGGAAGATTTTCCTGCAAAGGCTGGCCGAGTCTACCATGCCTCTGACTAACGATGTGTTGGATGATGAAAATAATCTCACAACGCCTGAGAGGGTTTTGGGACAAGATGGTAACGTAGCCAAGGTCACTGATTGTGATGATTCAGAAGGGCGAAAAGGCGAAACGCAGGAGGACCTTAACCAAGATGAAGGATCAGAAGTTGTTGAGAATGAGATTCATAACCAAGAGGAAGGTGGTAAGTTGGAAATTTTTGAAGAGGGTGTTCTAGTCAATAACTGCGATCAAACCAGACTCGTCTTACTGGAAGATCTAAACAGAGCACTTAGTTCTGTGGCAGGTACAGCAATGCAGGGCCTGGGATCACATCAAGATTTGGTTTGGATTGAGATTAGTCCTTCCATTTGTGCTGTTGGGCAGTTGATGAGTTACAGAGTGAAAAGCAGTAATTTACCAAATGGAAAACAGATACTTACGACCAGAAGCCATCTTGCTTCTATAGATGAGGAAACACCCACAAAAGAGTTTCCAAATAAGGATTCGGATGAAGAGTTTTATGATGTGGATCGGGCGGATGCAATTCAAGGTCTGTGTTCCAATGGTAATGGAAATACCAATTTAACAGTTGATCAAGCAAGCAAGAAGCCTTCATTTCCTTGGAAAAAGGAGTTGGAATGCCTGGTTCGTGGTGGGGTGCCGAGTGGGCTTAGAGGAGAGGTGCATTGCATAAAGCTAGGTGATTGAGCTGCTTCTGTACAAAGTATTGTTTTTCTCTATGCTTTACCGTTCTTCCAATTTCTTGATAGATATGGCAAGCTTTTGTTGGAGTGAGGGTAAGAAAGGTGGATGGTTATTACCAAAGGCTTTTGTCTCCAGAAGCTAAGAGTGGTGATATGGTGCTTAGAGAAAATGGAAGCATGTCGAAAGAACTTCTAGCTGAGAAATGGAAAGGACAGATTGAGAAGGTCTCCAAATACAATAATCATGAATGTATTCCATGTCTTTTATTGTATGACTATTAATACATCTCACCAGCATGATTATTTATTCAGGATTTGCCCAGAACCTTCCCAGGGCATCCTGCCTTGAATGAGGATGGAAGAAATGCTTTAAGACGTTTACTCACAGCGTATGCTCGTCATAAACCTTCAGTTGGCTACTGTCAGGTAATGTTCTATGCTAGGTTGTTGTGCTTCTGCAATGAATTGTGGGCTTATTTATTCTTCTTTGAGTTTGTTAGCAAATGGACAAAGGCATTATTGAAATATCAAAATCTAGTTTGGTTATTGGTTTTGTCTTTAATGCTATAATATATGAAATATGATCCATTGTTTTACTTCCGGATGTGGGAACGTAGTCTATATTTTATCAAGTTTTGTTAAATATTATTCTGAGTACCCACTTTGATTGGAATCAGTAGCGTTGAAAATCTTTAGAGCAAGCTTTTTGTTGTCCTTGAATTATGTATAATTACCACAGATGAGACCTGGCTCTACATGGTTCTCGAGACAGCATACTGACAAATTATCCAAGAGCTAGAAGGAACACAGGATCATGTTTTACATTTAGAAACTAAAATTATTGTAATACCATAGTTATGTTGTATGAACTAAATATTTGCTAAAATATTCTTTCTCTAGTACACAGATCTGAACCTCGTATTGAATGGAAAATTTGAGATTTCTATTTAATATTTATGTACCTTAACTAATATTACTTAATTATCTCAAGATTAATGTCTTATTTGCCTAGCTGCTTCCAATCAATCATTGTGAATTGCTTGATGGAGAAATTGAGAATCTTTAAGTAACTGATGAACATATGCTCTATGCATTCTGAAGAAGACGCATGTTGACTTTTTGTAAATCAAGCTATCTATAATTGAGAAAAATGTAAGGAGAAACAGGTACTAGTTCTGAAATTGCTATTTAACTTGTAAAATAAGTTATAAAATAGTGCATGCAGGCTTGGGCTATATTAATTAATCATTTAATTGATTTACTCTATGGTTCATTCTGTTGAATTTTCTGTTTAAGATCTGTGAATGTGAGATTGTGTGTGCAGATCTTTCTGTTTCTATTTGAGTTTGTTATTGCCTGATATAGTGCTTATATTATTCTTGGTTTGACCCTAAATTCTGTACCCAACAGGCTATGAATTTCTTTGCAGGCTTGTTGTTACTGTTAATGCCCGAAGAAAATGCATTCTGGTTGGTCCCTCCTAAGCCAAACTCCTTATTTATTCATACTACATTTTGTTTCCAGTGAATTCCAAGTACACAAACCTAGTTTACCATTTTTACAAGCTTTTAGTGCATTCTTCAGGACTTTATTGGGTATCATGGATGATTATTTTGAAGGGTACTACTCTGAGGAAATGATTGAATCTCAGGTGATTTATCCATGGCAAGATTTGTTCTGTCTTGTGATTGGTTCTGCATTTTTTTCTTTTAGCGGAAGTATCGATATTGTGGCTGTTTTATAACCAGTTGATATGTGAGCTTTTGTTTGGTTGCTTCACAAGTTTCTCTCTCAAATACATCTTTGTTTTGGTACCTTTTGTCCAGGTGGATCAGCTTGTTTTTGAGGATATTGTTCGTGTGGTATTCCCCAAATTGGGTAAGTATGGCTATTTTGACATTTGTAGACTTAAGTGCGAAGTGCATTCATGTAGGATAACTTTGCACCTTTTCTTGCAGTTAATCATTTAGACTACCTAGGAGTGGAAGTAGCCTGGGTTTCTGGACCATGGTTCCTTTCCATATTTCTAAATATCCTACCCTGGGAAAGTGGTCAGATTTTACTTTCCTCATAAAATAAATTTCTATTTGTTGAATTACTAAGGCTAAAATATTCAACACACCAATAGCTAACGTTTCTATTCTGAATTTTGGCTGATATTTTCTCGTGCTAGCTATAATCACGTGATTCCTTGTATCTTTGTTTGCTTCAGTTCTTCGTGTTTGGGATGTGCTTCTTTTTGATGGAAATCGAGTCATGTTGTTCCGTACAGCTCTTGCATTGATGGAGTTATATGGTACTGAGTAAATCTCTCTCAATTTATCGATTGATTCATAACACAGTTGTTTTTTTATTTCTTTCATGTTAATTATTTTTGACTCCAGAAGATATTGCAGTCAAATACTATTTCCTTTCTGCATCTGATTTACAGGTCCTGCTTTGGTTACTACGAAGGATGCAGGAGATGCTGTAACTTTACTGCAGTCTCTTGTTGGTTCTACCTTTGACAGCAGTCAGCTTGTCCTGACGGCTTGTATGGTTTATCAAACTATTGATGAAGTAAGACTGCTAGAGTTAAGGGAGAAATATAGGCCTGAAGTTGTGGCTGCAATGGAAGAAAGATCAAGAGGCATCAAGGATTCGAAGGGCCTTGCCTCAAAGCTGTATAGCTTCAAACATGATCCAGATTCCCTGTTTCCTGTAACAAAACCAACCAAAGGGTCAGGTGGCAATGCCGTTGATGAGCTTGAGACCAAAGCTTTAGAAGAATTCTGTAACAGCGATGCCAAATTAGATCTAAAGGAGCAAGTAAGTTTAACAGTACATTTTTTTCTAATTTATGTCACTCTTCTCAATGCTGAAAAATTACTGTAAAAGCATAAAACAATCTTTGTGTTTTTGAGTATAGGATGCCACAGAAGTGCATGAAATTTAAAAAATAAATAAAAATGTGAGTAATGTAATATGAGACATGTTGGGCATGCATTTATAATTTGATTTCTATTAATTTTTTATGATAACTTCTGGATGTGGCATGGGCTTATCTTGGGAGTTGTGACACGGTTTGGTCACGCTTGATTCCCTACTATAGCAGCATGATCCAAATCTTTCTTTGGTTTTGTTTAGCCTTTTGACCTCTGATCTGTATAGTAAATGATGGCTTGTACTTCATCCAAAAAAAATGATGGCTTGTACGATTACAGACTAATATATAGGATGTGTTATCTGAGTTAGTAAATGTATTTTATGTTTGTTGTTTTGATTTCTATAATACTACACTTTTTATGGGCTTAATTTTTTCATAACTTACTATCTGGCTACTAATAATGTTTTCCGTTCTGTTGTTGTAATTGGATGTCTGCTCATATTTTCTCAAGGGCATTGTAGTCCCTTTCTTTGTCTATTCTATTATTCCATCCATAAATCATGTTTGCATAATTAGTTGAAACGGGAATCATTTATATTTTTTGTTTTTGCTCTCTGTTCTGGCAGTGTTAGGGAATAATGGGAAGTGTAAGGACTCAAACAAGGCATCCGGAGTAGTGAGTAGGAAAAAGAGAATATAGGGGTTGGCAGATTAGTAAGGCTAGTACTTTTACTGTGAAAGTTACCGTTGAAGGAAGACCCATCTCTTTCTAGTGAAACTATTGCAAGTGAGGCTTTAGGGAGGTTTACTATGGTTAATTGATGTTGGGAAAGCTTGCATGACAGCATTGCTTCCTGTTTCCATTTTGTGTTTAAGTGACGATTGATACTTATTTTGTTGCTGAACTCAAATAGAAAATTTTGGGCTAGGTAACATGGCTGAAAGTTGAGCTTTGCAGGCTATTGGAGGAGAAAAGGTCTGCAGTTCTCAGGTTGGTTGCTTTCAGTGATCTGTGCTTTCTCATGCGATGAACTTGTAGAACTCCTACTCTTCGCTTCATGTTTAGCTCACTTCATGATAAATGACGTTCAATAATTTTAGACATTTGTTTGTTATTACATCACCGTATCTTGTATATTGTTGTATTCATAACATTCAACCGATGCACACACCACCCACAAATAGCAATATGTTTCCTTCACATACACACTCACAACAAACCACCTAACATCCCGAAAAAGAGGCTCTCTATGCTAAAGGCTCTCTACATTGCAAGGGTATGAGGAAGGTAGTCCCTTGTATGTAACATTCCCTTTATTTTTAGTGAGGGCCAAGTTCTTGGACATTTTAGTTCAAAGGAGCAACCTTCTACTATTGCAACATACCTAACCTATGGAAAAACAAATCACAAAAGCAAAATTGTCTTCTTCAAATTGCAATTTGATGGTTGCTTATTTTAGGAATAACAATAATCAAACGAAAATGTTTAACATCTTGAATGCATTTGAATCCTATGTGGCTTGCCTAAAACAAAGCAGGCATCACTTGCCACAAGGAAAACTATTGGCAAAACATGACATTCTCCTGCCTCATACTCATTGATACAATATCAGATAGTTTCCATATTACTAGTTATGATAATGATGAGCATTTCTTTGTCTTGACATATGAGTCAAAATTATTTTGTTGCGAGAGTTGAATAAATCCTAGCAAGCACAAAGACGATATGGGATCATGACTTGATATGACACGACAATTTTCTAATACATGACATTGACATGACATGGCACAAAATAAAATAATAATATAAATTAAATGTTAATATCACACATAACAATTTATATTTAAAAAAAAATATGGAGCATATCACAAACTTGATTCATTGGAAGCCTTAAATTTTTTTTGATAGTAAGGTTAGGAGCAAATCACATTACAGCAGAGTTTTACAAGTATAAATATCCTCCTTTATAGCATCTTGAATGAAGTACGGGCTAGAGTCGACTCATAGTAAAGTCTCCAATTGAAGAGCATAGCGGGTTAGTTTATGTGCCACCTTGTAAACATCTCCACAAACATGGGAAAAAGCAACGCTTCTAAAGGACCTCAAAAAGTCTCTTAATGGCAGCAATCGTCCTTCAAGTATGGAATAGCCATCTTCTGGAGATTAGATTAATTTAATAGCTTCAATTGAGAACCCTTCTACACATATGTTGTCCCCATTCAACTTTTTGGTTAGGTGAATAGCTAGCTCCATCGTCAGACATTCTGCAATCGCGGGCTCAATGAGCCTTCTACTTTTTTGGCAATGTAGGCTAGAACTTTACTTGAAGAATCTCTGGTAACCACCCTTAAGCCCATGTAATCACCATCTACATTCAATGCAGCGTTAAAGTTTAACTTGATAGCAGACTCAGGAGGTGGAGACTGTACTTTGGGTAGATCATTACTCATTGAAGCTTCTGGTAGGTGGATCATCTCATACTCGTCAAGAAAAGATACATAGAAACAAGTCTCCTCCGATGTTTTGTCCTTGCCTTCCATCAACCTAGAATTTATTGCCCACCAAATTACCCATAGCATAACAAAAAAGAGTTCCTGTTTAATCTTCCTAGATTCCTCCATTACTGCTCATAGCCATTCCTCAATAAAGACTAATCTAGAATCAGCCAGTTCTCGGGGGAGGCCCGTTGTAGCCTAGACTGTGTTCACGAACCTGTAGTATCGCAAAACGTGGGCGGTTTCCTTTTCCATATGTAGAGGCAGAGCAAGCATTTGGTTTTGCTGGGGTTGATTTGCCAAGCCTACAGATTAGAAAGAGTAGGCAAGAAGTTATGGGTAGCTCTCCAAACAAAGAATTTAATTTTGTTGGGAGTCTTTGGTCCCATATTGCTTTCCAGAATTTATCCTCTAATTTGCTAGATATTGATCCTGATTGGGAAGAGCCTCGCACGTTGCTGAGATGAACTGTATTTGATGTCAGCTCATAGATGAATTTGTATCCACTGCAAACTGAGTACTTTCTAGATGAGTGAAGAGACCAAATCCTGTTATCCAGTAGTTGAGAATCTCCTAGAGGAATACTAGAATAGCAATAATGTCTTCATGTAGAAAGGCTCTCTCCAAAGTCGATAGATTCTAGCTTCAGGTTTGGGGATTGATAAGGGAATCTGGCTTCTCCATTAAGGAACTTAACTAAGGAGAAGGGCTTGAAATTCCAAAGTATTGGGATCCATCTATTCTTCCACACCTTAATGTTCCTTCCATTGCCAATATGCCATATTATTCCTTTTTCATAATTTTCTTAGCTCTCATATGCTTCTCCATACACAGGATGCGTTCCTGCCTAGGACTGCATTCTCCATGTTGCTATATGGGAAATATCTTCCTTTCAGAATTCTGTACATCAGAGAGTTAGAATTATTTAACAGTCGCCACCAATGTTTTCTCGACGTGGCTAAATTGAACACTATATAATATGGCATTTGAATCCTAGCCTTCTCGTTGCATTTGATTTGCATAACTCGCTTCATCGACACCAATGGATGCCCTTGGCTATAGATGAGTTTCTCCACTAGAAACCGGCTATAGTGTCTTCAATTTCTATGCATAAGGTGGTAGGGAGCTTCAAACACTTATAGCATACGTTGGAATAGCCTGTGCCACACCTTTAATCATAACTTTCTTTCTGCCTATAGAGAGAAATCATTCCTTCCACCATTCAATTCGTTGGGATATTCCTTCCTTCATTAACTTGAAGCCTGCTTTTTAGCGTTGCCCACCATAGGGGGGAAGGCCAAGATATTTATTAATGTTTCTTTCTTCCATGACATTTAAGAGCTACATCGTGGTGTATTTGTTCTCCCTTGAAGTATTCTTACTAAATTAAAAGCCTGACTTATTAAAATTGAACTGTTGCCCTGAGGTGTACTCATAGATCTCTAGTATGCGCTGAATCCTTTGGCCTTCCTCTTTGCAAGTCCTGAAGAAAAGTAAGCTGTTATCAGCAAAAAAGAGGTGTGAGATAGAGGGACCTCTACCAACTCAGACTCCATGTTTATAAGAGAAGAAATCTCTTCTGCATGGATGATGGGGAGATAGGGGGAAAGAGAATCTCCTTGCCGCAGACCCCTCTGCAGGACGATGTTACCAAATCGATTGCCACTAAGAGAGATAGTGTAAAGTACTGTGGAGATGCAATCAATAATGCTTGTAATAAATTTTTAATGGAAGGCTATAGTCGTCATCATCTGCTCTAAGAACGCCCATTCCATCCTATAATAAGCTTTGCTCATGTCAAGTTTGAGTGCATAGAGATCCTTATTTCCTTCCACCTATTCATAGCATGAAGACATTCATAGACAACTATAATATTGTCAAATATAAATCACTTAGGCACAAAAGCACTTTGATTTTCAGAAATAATACTAGGAAGAATAAGTTTCAGACAATTCGCTAGCGTTTTAGCTATCACTTTGTAGACAACGTTGCACTAGCTAATGGGACGTAGGCCTTTCGTGTGACCCACTTCGGGGATTTAGGGATTTGGACAATGCCTATGTAATAACGTAATTTGGCATAATTTTTGTTTAATGTTGTAGAAGCAACTAAGAACCACAGGCACAACATGGGAACACGACAGGCGACAAAATAATGACATGGCATGGTGTGGTGCATATAGGTGTACGTGCTTCTATGAATAAGATTCTGTTTGGCGTAAGAACCAAAATCAGGATCAAAATAGTATTAGTTTAAAAAAGAACAGTAATAATAATAAATAAATTTTTTAATCATTCTACACATATTTTAATATAAAAAATATTATTTTACTTCACATACTCAATAATTTTTAATAAACATATCTACTTTATTTCACATCCTAGACTAAAATATTCGAATCGAGTATTTTGGTCTAGGATGTGAAATAAAGTTAATATTTTTATTAAAAATTATTGAGTATGTGAAGTAAAATAATATTTTTTTTATATTAGAATTTGTGTAGAATGATTAAAAAAATTTATTTATTATTATTGTTTTTTTTTTACATTATTATTGTTGTTTTTTAAACTAATACCATTTTGATCATGTTTTTGGTCCTCGCGCCAAACAGGGCCAATCTTGCTTACTGCCTTCTGTTGTGATATAATGTTCTAAGTTTCTCACCAAACTTTAATCTTCAGACTACTAAGGATAATTTATTGGTACATCCCAGAATATTATGACTTAGTCTAAATCAATGCTGTGGTTCGCTTTTTGTATAACCTGTTTTTTCTTCTTTTTTTTTGAAAATTATATGCTAAAATTTTGGTTACTTGGAATCTTCAAATCTAAAGTTTTACAGAACTTACGGTATTCTCTACATTTCAGAGCAGAGGAACTTGAGACGGCATTGATGGAGATGGTCAAGCAGGACAATAGACTTCTTTTAAGTGCAAAGGTAGCTTGCTGCATTCCATGCTTCTACATCTGAATTAGCAGCTCTTTTATGAGCCTTTCCCTAAACCTTAACATACGAGATCTATATGTGAACAGAGTTTTAGAGGGAGTGTTGGTTTACTTCTATTGAAAATATAATTATAATGAATGTGCTTGTGGTTTGGGCATGCAATACAGAGAGCCAACGGTGCTTTATTGTGGTGGGTAGATATTCTTATTGTGAAAAGAAAATAGGTATGCTATAGGTACTTTGGTTAGAAGTAGTAAAAAAGAATTAGATAAACTAGATTAAAATCAAACGGTGCATTGGTCAATATTAATTAACAAAAGAGAGAAAATTAGACAGCCTAGACATTTGGGATAAAGGTTAATGGTATGAGTGATCTTATTGTTGATTGCTCCTCAACGTTGAACTACTAAACACAAGTGAACTTACTGTGCTTGGGGTTTCATTTAGTTCTCCTGGAAACTTAGGAAGATTGCGTCAATATGGGGAATTTAGATGTGCATAAATTCTTTTTATCCTCCGGTGAAGTTTGCTTCAGTAATCAATTTAGAATTTCCTGATCTTTTTATCTCAAAGGTTGAGAGCTTTAAACAAGATGTGTCTGAGTTGCGGCAAGCTCTTTCAGATAAGCAGGAACATGAACGAGCTATTGTACAGGTCTCAGCTATCCCCTTTCCTAGTAATTTTTTTCTTTATTGTTTTGGTCATTCAGTTCTGCCAGGATCTGTATTTTAGTATTGATGTGTTTCACTTAATGCTTAATGCAACAGGTCTTGATGAAGGTGGAACGGGAACAGATAGTTGCTGAGGATGCACGGGTATCTGCTGAGCAAGATGCTGCTGCTCAAAGATATGCCGCTTCTGTGCTGCAGGTTTTTTTTTTTTGGAAAAATTAGCGTTGTTTGACAGTCTGCTATATCACCAAGGATCCATTCTTTGAGCATCTAAATCATCTTTGTCTCTGTCCACTAGAGGCTTATTTGATCTGGCACGTTCCAGAGGCCCACACACTAGCCATTAATCAGGATTCAGGTTGAAAATGTCTATGCTGTCACTACAGCTGCATTTCCATGATATATTGTGATATTTCTCTGTAGGATTTGGTTCATTGTGGACCATCATCTGTAGAAATATTGAGATGACAATGTGTTAATGTTAGTAGGAGACAATATTTATGAAATTAGAGTTATCTTATTCTGTTATTCAAATATTGTTTAACTCCTTTCATTTGTGTTGACTTGCCCTGTCTAAATAAACTTATATAATTGTCTTGTGTGAGGTTTTTATATTATTTGAGTCGACTAGTTGATACCTACTTCGGACTATAATTTAGACATGTAAATGAAATTACTGCTATTTATCAACTGGAAATGTTTCTCTCAAGTCTGCTTACATATGGGTATAAATGCTTAATGTGATATTTGATAGGGTCTATTGTTCAACAAGTTCAGTGATCGCCATATTGTAACTTCTTTGTTTTCTGAATTGGGGTTTCAAGATGGCATTGTTGTACTGTGCAATTCGCACCTAATTGTTTATATCGTACTTCTCATTGGGAAGCTGAAGCAGTTTACAATTCTATCTATTTATAGTTGATTAAAATTGATTATTACAAGATTAACATCCTTTTGCTTAATGTCACTTGTATATTTGTATCCATGAACATCAGATATCTGCAGGGAAAGTATGAAGAAGCCATGAACTTGCTTGCACAAATGGAGAAACGTGCTGTTATGGCAGAAACCATGTTGGAGGCTACATTGCAGTATCAGTCCAGTCAAGTGAAAGCTCAGCAGTACACACCTCAATCTCCCAGGTATTTTGTCTGCTTATCTTATTCAAATCTTTTTAACATGCCTTTTCTGTACGCTTTAGTGAATAATGCGCATCATTTAATTTTGAGCAATATTGTTTTGTAGAAGTCCACGAACAAGTCAGGATTCACCTGTTAGAACAGGCTTGCTTTCTAGACCGTTTGGATTTGGATGGCTGGACAAAAATAAGGTGAGTCTTTATGGTTGGCTTTGATGCACTATCTTGATTTTAGGGCTTAACATTTTGATGTGGCATGTAAATGAGCAACTTTGACTGAGAGGTAAAGGGCACATTTTAGTGGTAGTGGGGACACTGTTCAACAGCATGTTCTTATTAGGCAAATGTCTCATCCACTGTTTGAGATGAGATCGCCTTGCTTTGATTGATTGATGAAAGATTAGCAGGTCCTGAGCTATGAACATGACCCTAAAATGCGGTTGAATATGAACATGGCCCTACAAATAACCCACTTGAGGATCACGTGAGAGAGCCTTACCTCAAGACCCTTTGAAGTTTAGTTTTGGACTCAATCCACAACGAGAAGGCGACAACTTCCTGGAAGATTGTTGGTTCCTACAATTGGATTGCTGCCAAAGCCGCAATCTTTGCTCTACGTCTCAGAGTTAAAGAATGGAATTGTGTCATTCTAAAGGGAATAGAATGACAATTTATTTACTTGAATGGAATAGAATGTGGAATAAGAAGTGAATATAAAAGAAAAGTAATAAAATACCCATAAGTATAACTTAATGAAATTTTTTGTTATTTATTATTATTAAATTTGATTGAAAGGGATCCTTATGCCCACTACAGATCATTTGTTGTATTCTTTGTTGTGTGTTTTTAATCAACTTACAACTCCAAATATACCAACAAAATCCTTAATGCCAAACTAGTTGGAAGGACCGTCGTTATACTGAATATTTTATGTCACCGACCTATAGCAGCCCGAAGTCATTCATATTCCAGTTTGTTATAAATCTTGCTATTGGTGGAAACATAGCTGCATAACAATCTTGCACTGAAATAATTTCTCTCTATTAACGAAATAAATTCATATACTAGAACAAAGACAAGGTGTCATTCGGGCTGCAGTACTGCTCTTTTAGTAGAGAAATTAATTTGGTTAGAGAAGTTACCTTCTGCTTTTATTGTAATATTCGTCACGATTCACCATAAAAAAAAAAAAGAGGCAGCACTCGTGATGATTCTTTAAATTACAGGATAAACCAAAGAACACTGAAGATTCCAGCAGAGATGCTAATGGCCATCCAGCTTGAGGGTAAATAGAAAGCAGAACCAACCGCCTTTTTCAAATTTTAGAGAGCTGCAGACTGTAGGTTCCTCAGGTTTGTCACTCTGATCTATTCAACTCATTTGTTTACAAGTTTGCAAGCCATTATTTCATTCAGAATGCAGGAACAAAGAGTTACAGCCCCCCCCAAAAAAAAACTCCAAAGTTTAGTCAAATGCAAGGTTTCAAGGTTGGAAATAGGCTGGCATTTCAAGAGGTAAGCAAGAAAGTGGAAACCTTACAACCCATTATGATGAAAGCTGCTTTGTGTTCGTGGTCTCCGGCGAATCGCAATTCAAATTAGATAGTTCACAAATTAGATCACGAATTCTGATGTGTTTATTTGTAAAGATTAATTTTAACTAAAGTTTAATTTGAATAAAGAAATTTTTTATTGAGAATTATGAATGATGTGAAATATGTTAGTTATTATGTTAGAAGAATGTGATTTTAAATTATTTATTATATTGAAATTTATGAAGAATGTAATTAATATTATTTATTATTTTAGTATATATGGAAGATGTGAAGTAAATTTAATTTTTATTTTAAAATATATATGATATGAAATGTGATTAAATTTTAATATTAAATTGGCTAAAGAGTGTTGTAATTTGGTTTTAATTTTTTAAAAAGATTTGATCTAGGTCTTTGGGGTTATGGAAGTATTATCTTTTTGTTTTAATTAAAATATAATTATTAATTTATTATTATTATATTATAAGATTATTTTTAATCATAATTTTTTATTTTTAAAATATTAGTATTTATATTTTAAAATTTTAAATTTTGAGAGCCGTAAGGAATTAAAGAAATCAAAATTTAAAGAACAATAAGGATAGAGGAGAGTAATTGTATTTAAAAATTTGTTAAAAATGATCTAATTGTATATTTTTATCTAAAAATATAAGTGAAAAACATGAAATAGAATAGAGATTAAAACCATAACTTTTTAATAATTTTAGGAACTAAAATTTAGATTTTTTATAAGTTGGGATTAATGTGCACTGCTTTTTTAGCTCGAGGTTTCAGATGCAATTATTTTATTAAATTTAATGTGTGGTGTGATATTTAATTAAAATTAATTAAGTTAATTTTAACTTAGTTTAAACAAAAAGGCCAAGCCCACTATGCACAAAGTTTGTATTTAAGATGGGGGTTCTCTACTACAGCATTTCATGTTTGAGAATTTAGGATTACCTAAGTGGTATTTTTTTTTGGGATATTTACATGATAGACACAAAGGCTAATTTATGGATTTTATCATTAATCTCAAAATATTATAATTATTATATCTAAAATAGCTATTTTTTCATTTTTTCAGTAAATTTTATTAGAAGATTTAATAGGAATGGCAACAGGCCGGGTTTGGGTCGGGTTTATAAATACTCATACCCGCCCCGCTATATATTATTTATTGCACATACCCGCCTCATACCCGTTTCCACCCCGCTCTGCCTCGCCCCTATTCTAGTTTTCACAAACCCGTACCTGCCCCGCCCCGTTACCTCACTAATGTTAATGAAAATCGAATTATTTTACTCTATTTTAAACAACAAAAATCGTAGTCATATGGTGAATATTACACTATGAAAGTAAGGTCATACATTTCTTCATTTTCAATGCATTCTTCTTTATTTGACTCTACATAAGTCTATATAAAAATAGATAAATATATATATAACGGGGCGGGGCGGGTATAGTTAATTCATACCCGTACCCGCCCCATTTCATAACGGGGCGGGACCTAAACCCTAAACCCTAAACCCTAAACCCTAAACCCTAAACCCATTAGGAGCTAAACCCTAAACCCTAAACCCACTCTCCACAGTTTAGGGTTTAGGGTTTAGGGTTTAGGGTTTAGGTCCCGCCCCGTTATGAAATGGGGCGGGTACGGGTATGAATTAACTATACCCGCCCCGCCCCGTTATATATATATTTATCTATTTTTATATAGACTTATGTAGAGTCAAATAAAGAAGAATGCATTGAAAATGAAGAAATGTATGACCTTACTTTTATAGTGTAATATTCACCATATGGCTACGATTTTTGTTGTTTAAAATAGAGTAAAATAATTCGATTTTCATTAACATTAGGAGCGGATCGGAGTACAAATTTTATTAGAAGATTTAATAGGAATGGCAACAGGCCGGGTTTGGGTCGGGTTTATAAATACCCATACCCGCCCCCGCTATATATTATTCATTGCACATACCCGCCTCATACCCGTTAGGAGCGGGTAAAATTTTAGTATCCATATTCGTCCCATTAGGAGCGGATCAGAGCAGTTTAATCGGGTACGAGTACAAATTGCCACCCTTAAGATTTAACCATAGTTAAATCTCAACAAAATCTCAGTCATTGATCGCATCATTTAACCATCGACTTTCATGTTAAGGCATCACGGAGTTGCATTGGTTCTGGCGGCAGCATATTCATGAGAAGCGGCAGCGTATTCATGCGAGGCGGCAGCGTATTCTCGCGAGGCGACAGCGTATTCACGCGAGCATCACTCTGCTATTTGCATTTTCTTCTTACGCGGGCATCGCGAGCGCATCGGACCTTTCTGAGGCCGGTGGCGACAGAACTCTGAAGCTGCAGAAAGGTCTGATGCTCGCTCGCAATGCCCGCGTAAGAGAAAGATGCAAATAGCAGAGTGATGCTTGCGTGAATACGCTACCGCCTCGCCAGAATATGCTGCCGCATCACGTGAATAAGCTACCGTCGGAACCAATGCAGCTCCGCGATGCCCTAACATAACGGTCGATGGTTAAATGATATGATCAATGAGTGAGATTTTGTTGAGATCTAACTATGGTTAAATCTTCTGATAGAATTTACTGCAGGATGTGAAAAACGAAAAAATAGCTATTTTAGATGTGATATATGTAATATTTTGAGATTTATAGTGAAATTTATAAATTAACTTAATTTCTGTGTCTATTATGTAAATGTCTTTTTTTTTTCCTGGGAGTTAATGATTAAATTGGTGTCTACTTATGAGATTGTAATATTTATATTTTCATTATTCTTTTTGTTTATGATATACTCTGGATCAGGTTTGAACGAACCTGATTTGAATAAAAAGTTGCGTGCAAAAATGCTCAGAATTTCAATGGGAGGGAAGCTCTCTTTCTTCCATTCTCCTTTTTGAAAACTAAAATATAAAATATTCAAGTATTCTATATTTTATAATAAAAAAAAATGGGATTGTGAGAACCATATTGCATGTATGGGTGAGAATTTAACTCGAAGTTTGAAAATCGCTCAATTTTTAGTCTGAGTTGAGCTTGAATTGAAATTTTTAAGCTGAGCTACAAGCCAATTTTCTGGCTTGACGTTTTTTTCGAGCCGAGCCGATATAGGATCAAATCGAGCTAGTTCGGATTGGATCGATTTTAATATTTGATATTAAATTGTCTTATGTAATTGAAATGAGTAGGATGGTTTAGTGGAAATGTAGTTTGATTTCTTCCTTGGAGGTTGGGGACCTTGGGGTTCAAGTTTCCAGCACGTGATCATTTATAAAAATCATATATTTTAAATAAATTCTCCCTTCTTAAAACATATCAAAATTCTTTAAGAAATTATTATGATTTTATGATAAAAAAAATATTATGATTTAGTCCCACATTGGGAGTTTGATAAGATAAAAGAGAAGAAAGGCTTATAAAAATGAAAGATAGCTTGCCAAATTAAATCAAAATTTTAATAATAAAAAAAAAACAAGTTAGCTCAAAATTGGCTTAAGTTAGCTCAAGCTCGAATAAATTTGACTCATGTTACTTGAATTGAAATGATTTGAGTTGTGAGTTAATTTTGAGTTAGTAATATTTTAATTTTATTTAGATTGAGAGAAAAATTATTTTTAATATTATTATATGAAATAAAAGAATTTTTTTATTAAAGTATATAACATATGAAATAAAAGTAATTAATTTTTAATTTTAAAATTTATGTAAAATTTAAAATAAAATTAATTTTTAATATTTAATATTAATACTTTATATTTATTTCACATAACAAATAAATTTAAATATTAAAAATTAATTTTATTTTATAGTATATAAATTTTATTTTATATTTTATATGTATTTTAATAAAAAAATAATTTTATTTTACTTTTAATATATCATTAATAATTCAATAATTTTATTTAAAAATATTCTATTAAATAATTTTTTATTTTAAAATATTTCAAATATTTCTAAACTTTCCCAAGGTCCTAGAATGGAATATCAAGTCTAGTCGTTCCAAGTTTATCATCTATTTTTTAACAATATACTTTATTCTAATCTTTTATTGTATAACTTATAAAATTTAAATAGGATTAAAGTGAAAATAATAATTTGGATATAATAATGTTATGACAAATTTAAGTAATTTATTTAGAAAATACCATTATTAATTTTTTTTATTTTATATATATTCTAAATACGCAATGCATTTAAAAATATAAATAATAAGCTCTAAAATTAAATATTTTTTTATATTTGATTCTGCATTTGTATAAAGCATATAAATATAGTTGTATTTACATAAATTTGATCCGTCTAAAAATAATTTTTTATAAGTTCTTACTATAAGTTGATATACTAATGTTTAACAAATATATTAAATAATATATTATTATAATTATATGTAAAGTATAATCAAATAAAAACAATATCAAGTTTAAATAAAATATTTTAACATTTTTATTAGAAAAATTTAAAGTACAAATATATTTTTAGTACATAATGAGATACGTTATTTAAAAATTGAGGTATCTAAGCGGTGGCATGATAAAAGTAAGCGGTGACATATTCGAATCAATAATGAAATTGGATACGCAGATAGTTTGAAATTGATAACGTAAGCAGTGACGTATTCGGATGCCACAATGAATATATTATTTTTATCATGTGTAACAATAATGGCAATACAAATAATTTAAATAATGACAATTTTATAGAGTAGATTATGATCAAATAATTTAACAATTAGCTTTGATTATTTTTTTAATCATTTTTTGTTGAGATACATAACTTTTCTTCTTGTCAAAAAGATAAATTAAATAAATTAAATTTTGTAGTTATTATTTTTGATAGTTTTGTTCATTATGTTAAAATTTATTTCATAAATTAATCTCATAGTTTTGCTTAGATAGATTATAATGCAATTATTTTTACATTTAATGGCTGTTTAATTAATAATTTTCTCATTTTATATTATATATATATATATATATATATTGTGCATCATTTTACCTTTATAGATAACACTCAAATATTTGCTTCAATATCAATATGATTATGTATTCAATTCAACAAAAATAAAAATATTAAAGTACATCATATGTAATATTTTTTTTAACTAAATATTATAAAATCATTAGAGAAGAGTTTCCAATGTGATTATATGTTCCAAAAATAAATCTAGTAGCAATGCTTTTAACATTTTTGTTTGATCCATAAACTTCACTATATTTCACCCAAGTCCAAACATCATTAAGGCATAAAAATTTTGGACTTCTATTTTGGAGTACCTAGAGATAATAGTCACTATTTTTAGATTCAAACTTAATGCTTTGAGCAATGTTTTGAATACCTTGAAATGTCTCCGAGTTAATCTAAATAATTCATAGGACTTAAATATAAAAAAAATATTATAGATGTATCCTTTTATCTAAAAGCTACTAGTGAATAGTTCTACCTCTTTTGCATTAAAATACCTTAAATACATTCAAGAATTCAAAATTAAACTAAAAAAAAAGGACTAAAACATAATTTGTAAAGCAGAATATATTACATGATATAATTAACATATTACCTTTTATTCAGAAACAAAAAACAAGAATTTAAGAAATATAATTATCCTTTAAATAAAAATATACATAATTCAAATTCTTAAGGAAATCAAATTTAAGATAATAGATGTTAGCGGAGGCGAAAAGAACTAAAAAAGAATGATAGTTCATGCACAATTGATCGTATCATGAAGTTGCGACATAAAAATTATAATTTTCATATAATTTTTATAATAAATATGTAATATTAAAAATTTAGATATTAAATATGTAAAATAAATAAATTTTAGTAAAATTTATGTAACTACACCTTAAAAGAATATGAGAAATATTTGCGAAAATATAAAGAGCATCTTATACCAGACCATCATAAATTGGATATACAATCATTTCAACTTATTTTAATGAAATGACCTATTATTTGTTTATAAATATTTTATATTTAAATAAATACAAATATAAAAGGACTAATAACAATTAGTTCATTCTAATTTAATTTTGTTTTAAATTTTTAAATTTTGTATTAATTTTTTACATTATGTATTAATCAACTATGAGTCAATTAATTTTTTTATTTCAAGTTAATTAATGAAAATTAATTTTTATCTTATTTTAAAATTCATGTATTTTATTAATATTTATTGAATACTGCAAAAAATATTTGAATTGAGGATAAATTGCAACTGTGCACCTAAATTTAAGAGAAGATTATACATTAATCTCAATTTTTAAAAATCATAATAATGATAATCCCTAAATTCATAAAATACATTTTTTCCCTTTTTAAAATTTTACTTTTTTTACTCGCTTTTTCTAATAAAAAATATAACATTTAATTAATTTAAATTATTTATATATTTTAAAAAACTCATATTTTATACTATTACTTTTCTTAAAAAATTTAATAAAAACTTAAAATTTAATTCTCTCAGTTCTTTGGTTTCTAATTTAAAATTTTAAAACTAATAAATATAAATATAAATATTTCAAAATTAATATTTTCTCTAATTTAAAATTGTGTTTAGATCAACTTAAGTGCACTTAATTTTAATTATTTTCTAAAAAATCTATATATTAACTAATGGATATTTGTAAATAACAAATACATGATACAGAATCACACTAAACTAGGAGCTATTATTGGGTTTAGGTGCTCAACCACAGCACAGTACACATGCACTAAACAAAGCTCATGGTTGTCATAAAGATCGGAGTTCGCACCTAAACTTAATAATTTTTCTATAAATAGACCAAAGAAGATGAGTAGATGTGTTTCTAAAGTCTATAGGGGAGTGTGCCAAAGGAGTTCTCAAATTACTGTGCATAAACGTAGTAATATATCAAATGTTTAGAACTATATCACTACATGATACATGCAGTTAGAAGACAACTACAAGCAAAAAGAGAACACATCATTATATAGCGACATTTTCATGTCACATAGCAACATATCTGTGTTACTAATATATAGTCAAAATATAATATTTTGAAACATTTCATTGCTATGTAAGCTGCATCTATGAAAATATTGTACACATCTATGAAAGTTATATAAAAGATTTATGTGAGGTCATATTTATTAGAGTCTAAAATATACATAAGATCTAAAATATGCTATACAGGGCATTTCACTACTACATAAGCTTCATATAGTAGTGAAATCCCTTACATAACATACTTCAGGTCTTACGTAACAATTTGAATCCTTACGCATTAAAAAAATGACCTACATAGCACAAAAGTACTGTTATATAAAAAAACAACCATTAAGTAAAAAACTGTGTTAATTTCTTTCAGTCAGTCGATAGATCCAATAACTACACGTGTCATGTGACGATTCTCCTCCAACATCTGGGTAAAATATTCTAACTCTTTTACAATATCATACCAATGTTATTTTCATGGTACTTCATATTTTTGTGTTTATATTCATACGTAATATAAATATATATAATGCACAACAAGGCCAGATCCAAGTGCCAATGCTTAGTAATCAGCAGATTATTTATTTCATAGCAAAATATAACTGGAATGCATGAACACAGGACATATATACTGGTTGTGCCTGAGAACTTGCACCTTGATTTTGCCAACTCAGCCCTGAAAGAAACGGTGGCAGGAGGACGCCGGCAGCCGGAGCTGGAAAGGACAGGGCGCAGCAGCTGTTGCAGGCGACTGCGGAGGCTGGCTAGAAGGATCGGCCGTCGCATGGGGAGTGGCAGAGAATCCTGATGATGCTGCAAGAGGGAAAGGGGACAGACCATGGATGTTCCAGGGCCAGTCAGGGAAAGAAGCTGGGAAGCCTGCCTCAGCCTTCTTGTTTGATCCTCTTTTCTGTATATGAAATGATGCAATTAGACATACATGCTTAGGCTCTGTCTTGGAAGAACATTAATGTTCACTGTGCAAGGAAAATGAGTACAGAAAAGAAGTGGTTCTAAAAATGGCAAGAACCAATCTCTATCCTACTTCAACCGGAGTTTATACAGTTCTGCAAAATAGATTCAGATACTGGGTTTCAAAGAGCGTGATCTATGGTGAGGTAACGCAATAGAATGGAATCATATAGACAGGTTAGAATTCAAAGTCTCAACAGGTTAAATTCTGGAACAAATTTCATTGCAGTGAATAATAGCACCATGTTGATCATTACCTCATTGGCAAAAAACAAGGTTGGGTGCACATTACTCCAAATTTGAGTGTGCTCGGGGTTTCCAGCGATGATATGAGGCTGTACAACTGGAATGGTACAAGGATGATCAATCTGTATGATAACAATGAACATCAGCATAGTTTTATTAGAGTTAAGCAGCTCCATTATCTAGCATAGCAACCTTTCTTTCAAGAATAACACCCCTTCATAAAATCCTAAAGATCTACATAAAAATTTCCAAAATATGTTTTTTTTTTCCTGAAATATGAAAGATTCACATAAAGTTTACATAAAAATAATGCAGAGATTTTAATAATTCAAGCAAGCCAATTAAGCCACTTCGATTACCTTGATTCTCTTCAAATGAGACGCATCAGATGGGCTACAGTTGAACTGAATTCCCATTGGATTTTCAATACTCTTCGAGCTACACACAGAAGGCGGTGAAATACTCAAGTTCAGATCAATGTTATGGGCAGCATCTGTTCATTATAATACCAAATTAAACATATAAGTTAATGATATTAAGAAAAACATATAAGTTAACAAGGAACTAAGAAATGTAAACGAAATCCCATGCTCAAGTTTGATCAATCAACCATCACAGCACCTTCTTTGGCTTTAGCAATAAACTCTCCTTCATAGATACTTGGCTCAAAATTGGTGACAGCTTCCCTCCCATTACATTGAATAGCAGCTTTATCATAGGCCCTGGTATCCAGAAATAAAAAGACAAACAGAGATACATGTTTTAACATCAGATAGAAAGTGATAAGAATCACATTAACTTCAACAATAAGTCAAAAATCCATGCTCTGGAGGACCTTGCAGCTTCCACTTCGCTGTCGAACAACCCAAGATAAATGTACCTGCATGCAAGGATATGGGGGTTCTAGTCGTTAAAACACATAAAAATTTGGGTAATTAAGTTCTTCCTATCTATAATTAGACTACATATATATATATATGCACTCTAAAGAAAATAAGTACATAAAGAACAAAATGATTCTGATAGAATCAAGCAAAAATTATGTAGGAGGAAAATCCCTCTTTCCCACACTATATCTTCTGTACAGCTAAAAGAAGCAAAAGAAGCAACAAAGTCCTGCATACATGCGTAATTTTATATTCCTTACAGCACAAACAGCATAAAAAAATATCAAAGAAAAATCTGTGGGGAGTCTACTCTCTATGCTCGATGTATCCACTATGACTGGTAGATGGTGCCACAGTGACCAATATGATTAGCTTCGAAAATATGAGGAAAACTTTTTTAAAAAAGAAGTGTCATACTTTTTGCCAAGGAATTGACCCATACGAGCTTCCCAACGACCGCACTTGTGAAGAGTCACACCTCTGTATTTCGAGCTCCCTCTTGAAAATCCAGTGCTCTGGCGACGAAGTATATGCACAAACTCCTCCTTGGACAGATTTCCCATCTGAAATTGGCAGAGTAGAAGACTATCTAAAACAAGAAAAAAAAGTAGCACATTACGAGCATCGAAGACTCCTTGAGTTTTACCTGTTTCAAATCTTCATCGTAGTCGCTGAGATTGAAATTGATGTCAGCATCAAGTCCACGAAATTTAATGGCTGCCCGATCATATGCCCTGCAAAGAAGGGGAAAAGAGAGAGAAGAAGAAGAAGAAGAAGAGCAATCAGGCTTATCATCCCCATCTATAGAACAAGTAATCTGACAAAGAACTTGAGTCTACCTAGCGGCTGCATGAGCAGTGTCAAATCCCCCTGCAATAATCAATCCAGAAGTTACGAAAAGAAAGTATAGATTATTGTTCGTAAGCATTCTATTCAAGTCTTGGCATAAAATAATATTAACTAATTCGCCGTACCCAGATAAACCTGCTTCCCACAATCCCTAAAAACAATTGAAAACTCATCAGTGAGGTACAAAAGGGTTGTAGAAGGAGGGGGAAGAAGGGAAAAAGAAAGCCCTGTTTACCATATGTGAGATTCCCATCTCCCCGTTCTACGATAGAACGTGACTCCACGATATTGAGAGCTGCGGGACCTTGGCCCTCGCCTGCTCTTCTTCACTTGAGGTTGTTGTTGCAGTGGACGAAGGAGGTGAAAATCCTCTGTGGCCTCCGGGTCGGTCCGGCAGAAGCTGAGATTCGCCCATTGATGCCTTGGCAAGGATGCGGTTGCCTCCTCTGCCGCCGACTTATCCAAAGCCACCTGGGCTTGCTGAGGAAAGAGCTGCTGAGTAACAAGGGTGGCGTCGGCAACGTATCCAACCTCTTCGTCTTCCGCCATCTCCACCTCCTCTCCGCCTCCGGCGTCCTTGAGGATACCGAAACGGAAAGCCGGCCGAGTAGAGCAAGAGCCCTCGTCGGCGATGCTGCTGTGCTCCTCCGCATTGAGGACGGAGGAATTCGAAGTCCCTGAATCAGCCATCCGGCCATCTTCAGATCGTTCGTGAAGGAGCCTTTCAGGCTTCGACGACGACTCGCCTCCGGATGCCACGTTGAGATCCAGCACCATCGTCACTAGCACAACTATCCCTTCGACCACTCACAACTAAGATTTCCTCCTACGCTACCTACGGAAGAACAGTCGAAGAAGATCAAGATAGAAGCAGCACACAGCCGAATCGCTCTTGCAGAGCATTTGCTTTCACATTCCTCAAATTATTTATTGCATATAGAGGTGATTTTTGCCACTTCCCCCCTCTCTTTATCTGTCACGACCTTCCTCCTCTTAGGCCTTTGTTCTCTATAGACCTCTGCCCTAACCAAATCCGCAAAGATCAGAGAGAAGGCGCAAGAAACATCAAAACCCTCGAGCAACGAATCGATCAGTTGCAGGCGAAGAAGAAAGAGGTGCCGATGGCGATGAAACCATAGCCATCCGAGAACAGGCTTCCCAAAAAGTAGAAAAACGGCAACCAGAGAATTGGCTCCGGTGAAGATAAACTCCGGCGAAGTTGGCGACCGGCTTCCGCCGGATCGGAGAGGAAAAGAGGAAATCGGAACCTGGTGAGTGCCAAGCGACGGGAAGGGCTTAAATGAATTTAAACAATATATAGAGAATTAAATGAAGGATCTTTTTAAAAAAATTTCAATGAGGCCATTATTTCTTAGGTCTCCTCTTTTTTTTAAATTATCTTTGATTTCATAATTCTTAATAACTATACCAATCAAATCTTGATATTTATTAAATAATGGAACTGTCACATATATTTTAATTAGGCTCCGTAATATTTTAAGGTCTGAATTTGTCATCAATTTATCCAAAAGATAAAAAAACTATTTTTAATGATTCCAAAATATATATATTTTTAATCACATTTTTTTATAATAAATGAGCTTAAATAAAACCTATTACTTTAAATTATTTTAAGAGGAAAATAAATTATTTAAATTATCTGATGATGTTTTAAAATATTTTAAGCTTTTTTAAGGTTAAATTTTATTTTATTATTTTTGTCAATTTTATTTTAATATTAGTTATAAAATAAATCTTTTTATTAAGATTTGTGGGGTGGAAGTAAAATAAAATTAATTTCTAAAATTAAATTTAAGTAAAATTTAAAATTTAAAAATAATTTGAAATAAAATTATTTTAAAATGTTTATATTTAAATAAGATATAAAATATTGGTGAAAACTTGTTTGAAAAAGATTAAAAAAAAATTTCAACTCAATAATCTCATTCATGAAAATAAATGATGAAAGAAAAATTAAATCTAAAATTGCAAGTTTTTTAATTTAAAAATCTAGCCCAATAAGTAAATAGCCATTATTTCTATTTTGATATTCTCTGTCTTATTATTATTTTTTTCATTATGTTAAAGTATGGACTCAAAATTCAAATTATTTTATATTAGTCCTCAACTTTCGATTTAGATTTTAATTTGATCTCTATAATTATTAAAAGACAAAAATACCACTACCCTATCCAACCTCTAGCAGTTCCACGTAGAGTGCAGCGACGAACTTGAGCATGAGGGCCGTTCGGACAACAGTCACATTGTCGCAGCTGCGATCGGCCTGCATAGAACCCACAAGTTGCATGCGCAACCAGCCACCACGTGATGCGCACATATTGCACGTTGGCCTCTTGCGCACGGCCCGTGAGGGTACGCAGGCGTCACGCAGCAGCAACGGCAACAATCAAGCCGTGCTCAGCCTATGTGCGTGAAGCACGCGCAGCTGCTAGCCACAGCTGCTGTCTGAACCCCCCTTGCACTCAAGAAGTGGGGTATCTTTATCTTTTACTAATTATAATAATCAAATTAAAATTAGAGCCAGAAGTTAAGGAGTAATTTAAATTTTGAAGACCTATTTGAAGCACCAAAGTGACCTGAGGACCCGGACGCAATTTACTCTTCATGTTATTATTGAATATTAAATAGGAGATAATTCTTTATCTGCATCCTAACGAGTACCCCTCCATCGGATTCAAATATCTTCCGGGCATCGCTTAGATGCATTACTAGCCGTCCGATCTGAACATTATTAACGTGACCTCCAATGTTTGTAGTTGGGCCGTTCATAATAGTGGGCCCATGTTCAAAATAATTGAGAAAATTTTATTTTGGTCCCCAATTACCTTTAATATCATATCTAACATTTTTTTTTAATGTAATTTTTAAGCCCTGAAGACAAAATCGCAGTTGCCGCTCAGAATTTTGATTTAGTGCGCACTTTTTTTTGGTTGGAGCTTTAAAAATTCTAATAAAGTTTCAATTATATTTATTTTATATTATATATAATTAAAATTCTATATATCATATTTTTCATAAATTTAAATAATTTATTTCACATTTAATATAATTTTTTATCATAAAATAATTTTATTTTACATCGTAATATTAAAAAAAATTTCTCTTTCTATTATAAAAACTTTAAATAATTTAGCTGAACAATTGTTCGACGTCACACCAAATAATAAATGAAGTTACGGTACGCTGTATCATGAATTTTGGCATGACTTAGATCTTCCCCGAAGGAAAGGACAAAAGATTTGTCGCTCTCCAATGTATGGCATACCATAAATGAGAGAAATTGACACGATGAATATCTCTTCATCTCGCTTTTCGAAAATGCTATTTCTTTCTCTTATTCTTTTTTTTCCTCCCACTTTGTACTAATATTTGCAACAGAATTCTCTTAGTACGTTTTAAGTCACCTCTAGCGGGGCATTGTGGTTATTTTTAAGGAAATTTATATTTGTCACCTCCAAAGAAACTTTTTACAGACAGTACTTTCTAAGTCAAATATTTACCGATGGCACCCCTTAAGTTTAATATTTACAGACTTACCTCCAAATAAAAGTTAAAGTGGGGGTGTTATCTATAAAAATAGGAATATCGTCTTTAATATTGAACTTCGAGAGTGTTACCTATAAATATTTGACTTAGAAGGTGCAGTTCATGAAAAAAGTTTTTCTGAGGGTGACAACTTTAAATATTTTCTCGCTAAAATTAGTGTTTGTGTTACTTTTTTTATTAGTACCTTATCTTTTGAGTCTGTTTATTTGTAAGATTAAATTTAATATGGTTATAAATAAATTTAGATAGAGATGTTTTTTTTATTAAAAGTTGTTAATGAAGTGAAATAAAGTTAGTTATTATATTGGGATATGTGAGGGATGTGAAATAAAGTTAATTTTTGATATTAAATTTTATGTGTGATGTGATATACTAGATTAAAATTAAATCAGATTAATTTTTAACTACAAAATAAACGGTGCTTAAGGTATCAAAAAAAGACTCATCTTTCAATTTCTCAGCAAACAAGCAGGTTTTTTTTATTAAAAACTTCTGTTAATCAATATTAAGGTTAAGGATTTAATATATTAGAATACCAATGAATTATGAACCTAACTCACTTTAGAAATGAGCATATTATTATTATTATTATTGTTATTATTATTATTATTATAGATAATTTTACTTAGGCTTTTGAGGTTTACTTGACTTGCCACGCAAGTCTATAATTTATAATTTTGAAAATATGTCAGACAGATCCCCAAAACTTACTGTATAGGTCATTGTGGTCCTTAATATTTATAAAAAAACTGTTAATGAGGTCCAATTAAACATTTTTCGTTAAACATTCCTTTAAATCAAAATTTTAATTAAAAANTCGTCTGCGCGCGTGTCGCCGCAGGGCGCAGACGCCCACGCGCAAGAAGTCCACGCGCGAGTTGCCGCAGCGCGCGGATGCGCACGCTGTAGCACGCGGACACCGACGCGACGGGCAGCCAGAGATCGGAAATATGGAAGGGTAAAAGGGGTATTTTTATAATTTTAATAATGTTTAACGGAGATTATAATGATCTATACAATAAGTTTTGGGGACCTGTTTGATATGTTTTTAAAATTATGGACTTGCGTGATAAGTTGAATAAATCTCAGGGACTAATTTATTATTATTATTTTGATATAAAAAATGGGGATATTATTTATTCGTGAGTTTGAGGAAACAAATGGCTGCCAGCCGTACACGACTGCGAGGAGATTTACTCGCCTCGAAGAACTTTCTGAATAATCAAATTTTATTTCCATGCATATCACACTTCGTACTTAGTTTAATTGAACTTCAAAAAATAAAATAAAAATTTGAATTTTAAAAAAAAAATTATATAATATAAATAAGATTGTATTTTAATGAAATAAAATTAAAGATTAATTACATCTATGTCCCTGAAGAAGACAGACCGATCCTTAACGCACATGTTGATGCAAAAAATGTGCCACAATAGAGAGAAATGAGACTATAATTTTTACGTGGAAATCCGAATATCCGGGGGAAAAACCACAACGCATTCTAGGCGATTTGAATCTACTAATCGAATCTCTTCTCTTACAAAACTTGAGTACAAGAGAGGGATAGAGAGAGAGAGTGGCAGCTCAGCCAGAGAGAAAGAGCTCGTCCCATGAGCATTCTCCTTCCCCTTATTTATAACCTGAAAATGAGGGGACATGATAGGCCCAATGTCACATCTGACACCTATTCC
The DNA here is from genome assembly GCA_019297695.1 of Apostasia ramifera. Classification (NCBI taxonomy): domain Eukaryota; kingdom Viridiplantae; phylum Streptophyta; class Magnoliopsida; order Asparagales; family Orchidaceae; genus Apostasia; species Apostasia ramifera. The sequence continues at coordinate 284,564 of JAEMOT010004201.1, read as the reverse complement.
TGCAAAGGACGATTAGGGAGTGGGCTCCCATGCTGTCTTAAATGCTGAGTTAACATAGTAGTACGGAGGGTACGTTCTTGTGATATCTCTTTGAGCTGCTGTTCGACAAGGGGCTGCTATTGAACTGCTGTTCGACAAGGAGCTGCTGTTCGGCAAGAAGCTGCTGTTGAACTGCTGTTCGGCAAGGAGCTATTGTTGAGCTGCTGTTCGACAAGAGGCTGTTATTCGGCAAGAAATATTAAAGAAGGTTCTAACAGCATACAAGTCCACTGAACAAAACAATTTTCACCAGGATCTCGTCTCCCTTAGAAATTATTTTGTGAATTCAGTGCTTAGATATGCATTTTTTGAAGAAAAAAATATAATTTAATGATGAAAATTAATAAAAACCTATAAAAAAGGTCACCCATGTCGTACAAATTTTGAGTGAGAAGACTCGAATGTAATTTTTTAGTTTTCTAGATCTACCTAAAATATGAGGCCTATCATAAGGATTGAATGTAATTATCTCTAGAGTTAATTACTACAATAATCTAGAACTAGCACAAAGTTAAAACTACATGTATCTTAAATCGAGCCACCTGATGAGAACTAATTTAATAACACTTGATTTATGTTAGGTACCATAGTTAAAGAGTCGATATCAAATTATAGTTGAAACATATATATATAATTTTAAATAATAATGAGTGGTTGATATGCTACCGCAAAGATTGTATAAAAATTATAATTTATGCACTATAGTGATGATATGTATATATATAATAAATATTATAATTTTATACAAATTTTTATTTATAAATCACTAAATTAAGGGATCAAAATCAGGACCAAAATAGTATTAGTTAAAAAACAACAATAATAATAATAATAAATTAATTTTTTTAATCATCTATATAAATTATAATATAAAAAAATATTATTTTACTTCAAATACTTAATAATTTTCAATAAAAATATTAACTTCATTTCACATCCTAGACCAAAATACTTAATTCAAATATTTTGATTTAGGATGTGAAATAAAGTAGATATTTTTTATTAAAAATTATGAAATTTTTGAAGTAAAATAATATTTTTTTTTATATTAAAACTTGTGTAAAATAATTAAAAAAATTTATTTATTATTATCACTGTTCTTTTTAAATTAGTATCATTATAGTCCTGATTTTAATTCTCACTCGAAACAGGACCTTAAAGTTAAAAAATAAACTATATTTTGTCCATTACAGTTATTCTTATAGCTGAGGTAGCTAACATATAACTTAAAGAAAATGCCCCAAAGAGAAACAACTTCTTATTATTTAGATCACATTCTAATTATAATGTTCTTTTACTTTATCAAGAAAAAAATTATAAATTTTTTTACTCACATTCCAAAGAGGGAAGAGTACAGATTTCATATTAGGACAGTTTAATTTTGAGTTATACCCAAACTTGTAACATATATTTAGAAGATTTTGCATTAAAATATGGGTTATGAAATAATTTAGCTAGGGTTCTAAACATTATATATTAATCAACACAATCAAATTTGACCCCTTATTACTGTTCATTGATAGGTAAGATGTGTTGTTATTCTTGTTGATGTGGTAAGCTGACCAACAAATCGAAAGACGTAAAAAAATATAAATAAATAGAAATAAAAAGGAGCACAAATAATCTCATATAAAAACCAGTAATATGAAAAATTATAATACCATTTGAAGTGATTTTGAAGATTCAATATATTTGATAGAGTTAAAAAAGAGGGATTGCGAGTACTGGAAAAATTCTGACTCGAATGACTTATATTGTTGTAGGCTTAGTGGATTGAGTGAGTATTTAACCTTACTAAAGTTTTTTCAGAAGTGTGAGAGAATATGACAGATAAGATTCATGTGAGATACGATGATGACACGTTAACTATTGCGTTAATTATCTTCAGACTAGCTCTTCAAGAAGCAGTAACGATCTATTGAGATATGTTTTTGACTTGAAGTTCTCTTGGTCCTAGTAGCCCATCGCATGGTACTTCGAGTTAGACTATTTGAATTCATTAGGTTTATAAATCATGCATTGTGTCGTGATCTGACTCGGTCACATATATGGCTTAGATTACAATTCAAGACTCGAGTGCAACGACTGCATGAATGACTTTGGCATCTATTTGACATAAGCTCTGTAAATAAGCCATACTGACACATTAACAGAAAGAGGATCAAAAAGCTACACGAAAATAGAATTGGCAGTGGACTAAAAATCATGGCTAAAATTAATCATGGCCAAAATCTTAAATTTATTTATAAAAAAACTTAAAAAATTATTTTATATCTCATCTCACACAAATTCTAACATTAAACAATCACTTTATTTCACATCCAACACAATTCTCAATAAATTAATCAACTTTATTTCACATCCTACATAATTTTTAATATAATCAACTTACTTTATTTCATATCATACATATTTTTTAAAAATGACTAAAAATTCTAACCAAACCTTCTTTTTTTTCTTATTACCAAACAGAGCCTAAATGTAATAACCAAAAAAGCGTTTGGACCTATACAAAAGAACTGTTGCAACGTGGTCCTCGTCAATAATTTACCTTTATTACTGTACTGGAAGCGACGGCTGATCGTGGGAGAATCGTGGACCGTTGATCGGGCCAGCGGACGGATGGGGACACGAGGACCGCATGAAAAGGGCCCGCCATTATCCGCACTTTCCCATTACGGTAAAACAATCCTTTTTCTCTCGCCTGCAACCATTTCCCGTTCTGGAAAGCCCGCGAGCCGACGGTGTGTGGCGCGGTCCACCGGCTATAGCCGGTCTCCACCATAGGCAGACCAATAAGATGACGCCACGTGTGACGCAAGCAGCTTCTCGAATATTTTAATGTTCCCGTCGCTGTCCTGGGCCTCCACAAAGTTGTGGACGCGGGACGCTTCGTCCCACTTGCGACTGGGAAAATTTTCGCACCCAGCGTTTCACCCAAACTCTTTTTTTGTTTTCTGGGAAAAATTAGATGTAGATTCCTACAGTTTATATATTTTACACTTTACTTTATCTTTTTACAATTTTCACTCTGTTCCCTAATTAAAACTAGAGAGATCTATTATTTATTTACTTTCAGGTCCCTATTTTAAATTCTACATATCCGAATGAAGAATTTAAAAAAAATTAGAGATCAAATCCTAAAACATACAATATTTTTAATTAACCCGCAAATTTTCTTGAAATTTAAATCATAAATCGTAAATTTATTCTATATCAAAAATCAAAATCTTATGTTATTTTTTATTTTAGAACACCGTAATTTCTTCTGCCTCAAGTTATAACCTCTGTTATCAAGCAAGCTTCTACTGCATGAACTAAAAGACTATGACTTTTAATTACAAGTTTACCAAAAATTTAAAATAGTATCTCACCTATCAAAAATGATCCCCAAAAAATAGGTGCTTAAAATTAAAAAGGAGAATTAATTAAAAATATAATTTTTTTAAAAAAAAATACTTATTTAATATCTAATATTAGATAATTATATATATTAGCTCATATTTTAAATATATTATTACAAACTCCACCCATTTAATCAAGTTGGGAAAAAATGCAATCCTCCGTCCCATTTAAAGCAAAGTAAATCCAGCCATTTATTAAAAATAAAATGTGATAAATATTTAATTTTAAGATTAAAAAAATAAATTAATGATAACATTTGGAACTCAAAAAAGGGCATGCAATAACTTATATTACATAAATTAATGTAAAAAAAGTTATTACTTTAAAAACTTATAAGTGATTTTTTTAATAACAGATCAATTTATTTTACTTGGTGAGATACATATATAATTAAATAAAAAAATTGATGAAAATAATTTGCCCAATAAAATTAATTTGAAGTTAATCAACTTAATGAATAATTGATTAGACTTTAGCTGTAACTAAATAACTAAATAGTGAAATAATCTATATTTTTGGGACTCCTACGTAAATATCCCAAATAGGAATACGAGGTTTGATGACGTGGAAGTACACCATCCTTTCATCAGGCTGCTGCAAGTTGGTGGTTTCATTTTTTTTTTAAATTATTTCGTTGATTTTGTTTGATTTTGTTTATTTATTATATCAAATAATTAAAAAATGGAGGCCCACCAAGCCCGGCCCTAACTGGGCCCGCCAGCTGTGAGAAAGAAACAAGGCAGCAAAATTTTTGATGCAATTTGTCAATTAAAAAAAAGGAAAAAAAATAATAAGGTATAGTTTGAAAATATTTTAATCTTTTTAGATAAAATTTTTTTATTTTGATATTTGATATGTTTAAAATTTATTTTATTATTTACTTGTGTTAGATGTGAAATAAGATTTAATCGACTTTTCATTGAAATATGTTGATGATAAAAAATAAAATAAATTATTTAAAGTTAAATAAAATAATAATAGAAGTATTTTTGAGTAATATATTAGAGATTTTTTTAACGACAACCAAACGAGGTCAATATCATTGGCGAGTGGCGAGTAATAAGGTGGTGAGGCGGCTATTATTGGAGTAAACTTGCTCGAGTAAATTAGATCAAAAGCATAATACTCGTAATGTCCTGTGAATTAGAGGAGTCGAATATCATGAAGCCAAAGATAAAAGAAACAGGCAAAAGAACAAATAAAGAGGACAAAAATGAGGAAGACTTCAAAAATGTATTCTCAAGAATGCCCAACGATGAAGCACCTAGCTACGAGGGATTGGAGAAAGTAGCGTCCTCCAAGGTATTTCATTAACGTATTTATATAGCTTTGGTAGATGAAACTATGCAAGTGAACATTTGAGCATCAAGGAAGTGTCGGAGGATGCTAACTAAATAAAGAAAATATACGTAGGAGGACATGGATTCCCTGCATAAAAATATCATCGATAAGTTGGAGAAATTTCTCAAAATAAGTGAGCGTACAAGCTGAAGATAAAAAATTCATTTATAACATATAAAATAAAACTCATTGTAAAGGGCTTCGAACGAAATCATCAAAGTCTCTTCAAGCACTAAAATTTCGACAAAAAGAAATCTCGGCCAAGCTAGGTTTGAACTTGATGTTTAAAAACATCAAAAGAAGGAAGTCACAAATGAGAACATGCAAAACTTGTATAAGGTTGTAAATCTTAAAAGATGTAATCTTCAAGGTGTGACACCTATCTTTGAGGAAACTTTTAAGTCTAAGGAATAACTCGTCCGCCTATTCAATAGGAAATTACTTTCTTAAGTGAATAGAATGCATGTTTTAGAAGGTCAGAAACTCTGCGATAATTATGAAAAAGTTGTCATGTATTGTCATGGGAAAGCCTGCATTAGGAAAATGATGTGCAAGAAGTTCTCAAAAATACACACGAGAATTCGTTGTCCTGTTTCAATGCTATGAAAGGAGCAATAACATTGCATGTGTGTGTATGGCTAATGCTATTAATAGAGGAGACATTGGTGGAGTAGAGCTTAGTGAGAATGAGCATCAATTAATAGATCCTTCCTCAAGGCTCAAGGAAAGAAATCTAGTGAAGAAGATTTGAGCACAAGTGTAAAACCTTCAAAGATCTTTTTGTTAACTCTTCAATTAATCACTAGAGATAGCTTACCTAAGAGAGCCGCTCAAACTAAATTTTATTTTAGTTAGTTATCTAACATACGACAACTATCAGTCTTAAGTTCTATGTAAAAATTCTAGTAAGAATTTATCTTTAATTAGTACAATATTGTAAAAGAGTGTTTTCAAATTTAATTTTTTATTTTTGTGGTTGAAGTTTGTAACGGAGAATCCCAGTATTTATTTGCTTAGCTTCTTCGATAAGATTTTAAGTTATTTATTCAACTAGCAAATAGTATATTATTTAATAATGCTCAAAAAAGAACCAAAAGTTCTTGGAGGAACTCACTGTTAATAAGGTTGTTGGCAACATTAGCATTGATCTCTCGACAGACGAGGGAGAAAAAGAGAGAGGATATCAACAGAAATTCAAATATCAATATAAGAGAATATTGAAAAAATAATTTAAAATAAAAATAAAAAAAAAATTCAAATACGTGTACCTATACGAGATAATGATATAGTTGATGGAGAATTTTAACATGAGAATCGAGCCAAACTAGAGGTCAAAGATAAGAAAATAAAAGATAATCAATCTCTGATTCAATCATTCAATAATTTTATGATAAGAGAGTTTAATATATTATTGTACCATGATTAATTTAGGATATTGAATCCTAAATTATTGCCAAAATATATATATATAATATTTAAAGACTTTGAAAGCAATTGAATAAATCAAAGAGGCGCTAAGCCAAAGATAATTATATTTGTGATAATTACATCTGTTATCTAAAAATGAATAATATTTATACATGTATTTTTCACTCCTTATTTAGGGTGATAAATATAAATATTTAAAGGTGACATACATAAATATTAATAAGAGCATCTTTTAGTGCAACAATTGTAAATCCTCGAATATATTTATATTTCGATTGAGTTTATATAAAAAAATAAAATTAAATTGATTATCGCACCACTCACGTCAATGTATTAATTACAGTACAGTACATCAGTTATAATTACTAGTAATTCCGGACGCTCACCACTACTTCTATTGGGTAGTAAAATAGAGAAATACTTGGTTGTTTATTAAGCTTGTGATGCTGATATTTAGTCATTTATATTTACAGGTTGTTTGCATAATGACTCAAATTCGGCTCATCACAATTCGATTTGAGTTTGAACAGACTTATTTTAACTTCAAGCTAACTCAAGTTTTAATTGAGCTAACACAAGCTCTCTAATAATTGATACTTTTTTTAAAAGATTGCCCCAGCTAAGAAATAAAATTGGATTAACCTTATCCACAAGATCATTAAAAAAGTATCTTAATAATGACCAATACGTACTTATATGTACATAATCAAATAATTACAACAAGTGACTAAATATATTATTTATATTTAAAAAATAAAGATCGAGCCAAGTCAATCTTATCCTATCATAGCTTACGGCTCAGCTCAGTAAACTCGAGCCGAGTTTGATTCGAGCTAAATATCGATTCAAATATCAAGTGACTATCACGTCTTGAGCCAAACTCTCACCCCTAGATGATGGTCCCATGCTGGATGGAGACACCAACTATTAGATCAATGGAAGAAAAAAAAAGTGGTAGGTAGAGCCGCAGAGATATCAGTAAATATGTAAAAAAAAAAAAATATTTATTCTATTCGAAGATATATTTTTTAGGAATAATTACCTACATGCCACACAATTTAGTTTTATTTATGTCTTATTCATCCATTTTTAGTTAATTATGCTATGCACACTCAAAACATTACAAAATCTTACATACACACATTTGAGTTAAAACTTAATCAAAATCTATTTTTTTAAAAAAATATTCTGTTAGTAAATTATTAAAATTATATTTTTACTCTTATATTACATATTTTTCTCTTTCTCAATACTACACTAAAGCACTAATTTGTCCTAAAATCAATTCACGTAGCAGATGTCTCCTTCCTTTACCTCCACCTAAATATTAAGGTTTTAGAATTTTCATTCAAAATATATTTAAATATCCTTAAAATAATATGATGAACGGCTCAGATTTTTTGTAATATAACTATAGTTAGGTTATTGAAAAATTATAATTACTCATTATAATAAAAATAAATTAAAATGTATGTATGTAAGATTTTATAATGTTTTGAGTGTGCATAGCGTAATTAACTAAGAATGGATGGTAAGGTATAAATAAAATTAAATTGTGTGGCATATACGTAATTATTCCTATTTTTTAATATATTTTTTTTGGCATTTTAAGGGGAAAGAATTAAATTGACATATTAATATTAGCCATTATCTCATGAATTATATATTTTAAAGTCCATCCAAAAATGTCGGCATGCGAGGGGGAAGGCGAAGCGCTTAACCTCCATGGAACCACCGAATTACTAAAATTGGGGAGAGCTCTGGGCCCGCCACGTCGACATTGTATTTAACAAAAAAGCGACACCTGTCATCATTTTTCTCATATCGTCAGACAATCGAAGTCCCCAGCGCGACAGCTCAATGATGGCGACCTCAGAAAAAATTAAAAATAAAAAATAAAAAAAATAAAAGGTAAATTGCATATGGCCCCTGATGTTATGAGGGTATTTCAAATCGATACTTTACTTTTAAAAATTCATAATTTTGGTTCCTTTTAGATTTGAAAACCTCTACATTTTTTATCCCTATTTTATAATAAAAAATATAAAATTTTAATTATTTATATATTTTAAAGAACTATTATACCCTCTATTTTCATAATTCTTTAAAAATTAATAAAAATTTAAATTTAATTATCCCATATTTTACTTTTTTCAAAATTAAATAATATAAATATTTTAAAATTATATTCTTAAAAGCTAAGAAGTTAACAATTAAAAAATAATTTTATGACATAATAGTAAAAAAATTAATAATTATATCTTAATTTGGACCAAGTGATAATAATTTTATGACTTTAAGGACTCAAATTAAACTTTTTTAAAAGTTGAGACTAATTTAGATGCTCTTATTCCAACCTTAAAAAAGCACTATTACAATATATATGTTTTTTAATCAAATATATATATATATATATATGCATTATTTAATTAAGGGGTTGAGCTAAACTAAAGCGGCCAAATAATCGCCTTAATATAATAGGCAGAAGTCTTTTAGGGCAGTTGACCAAGAACTAGGTTTTAGATGGTGATTAACGATCAAGTGTCGCCTAACATTTAGATGGTGATTGACTTAAACGGTTGTTGACCCTATCAACTGCCTTCTATAGGGCTCGTCTTACACGGCTGTTGAATCAGTCAGCCATCGTGTAAGACATTATTATTTACCTATCGATCAAATAGTAGCAAACCCGCTATATACTCTCGCAAAATCTTTAAAAAACACTCGCTGCACAACTCGTTTGACTGACTCTCCCCTTTGACACTATGCTTAATCGACTAGCTCTCTGCTCCAACACTGGCTGATGATACGTTATCTGCTGTCAATCTATTATTTGTATTTCTCAAGGCCAACGAATGGCAGGCCTTTTGCAATTTTCTGCTTCTTCTTAAAGAAAAACTTTTTTTACTTTTTTTTTTTAAATTTAGTATAACAATTATTTTTATATTTTTGTTGAACATGTTAGGTTGTTCTCTTAATTTATGTTGCTTTCTTTTAGTTCTATATTGATCATCTAGCTCCACCATTTTAGATTGTCACTAACATACCTTGCTCAAACATCACATGAATTAGTTTTCAAGTGAATCTCTAACGAATAAAATGAATAACCGTAGATGAAATATGTCATCTATTTGTACAGACATAATATTAATGTCAAAAATACAGTCGAAGAAGCTAAAATGAAATATCTAGTTTGGTATATTAAAGATAATTTGTTATAAGCTTCAGATATTTTGTGGAGTTGTCACAAAAGATCAGAAGTTCATTATAATTTTCAATACATTAATTAATTTAATTTAATATACTCAAAATTAGTTGATTTTATTTTTTATTACATACATATCTAAAAAAAATTACATATTTTTGTATAAAAAAAAAGCTATGATTAATTTTGCCATGAAAACAAATAGAGGCTATGAAATGATTTTTTTTTTTTGAATTTTTTTTCTGAAATTCTAATGACACTATTGTAGAGTTAGGCTAACATAAAAGGGGTGATTATATTATAATTTAAATTCAAAATTTTGAAATGTTTAATAATATGTAAATACTTATTTTTTTGAGATTTTTACGTACAGGACATGAAATTTACACGAAATTACGCATTGTACTATTAATTCGTAAATATTACCACTATCACACCATATTCATTTATAGGCTCTGATTGACCATTATAACGGCTCTGTGAAATATGTGAAATGCAAAATATTTAAATGAATATGATGTGATAGTGGTAATATTTATGAATTAATGATAAAATACGTAATTTCGTATAAATTTTATGTCCTGTATGTAAAAATCCCTTTTTTTACTAATATATATTACACAAAGAAGAGGAAAATTGGTGAAATTTCACATGAGTCAAAAACAATCATGGTATTTCCTGAATGGGGTCTGACACATGAAATACACCAAACATATGTGTGGAACAGCCAACAATTCTGTCATTCACTGTGAAGATGACTATTCATATATAATCATTAGGTACAGCGCATTATTATTATTATTTATTATCAAGATACAGCACATAATTAATAGGCATAATTTCACTGGGGACTCTGAGAAATAACTCATATTCTATACAGGTCTATAAAAATAAAAATATATCATATAAGTCTTTTTCATATAAAAGTTTTTCACATGGATTCTTTTTAGGGATAATTACCTATATGCCACACAATTTAATTTTATTTATACCTTACCCATCCATTCTTAGTTAATTACGCTATGCACACTCAAAATATTATAAAATCTTACATACACATATTTGAGTTAAAATTTAATCAAAATCTATTTAAAAAAAAATATTCTGTTAGTAAATCATTAAAATTATATTTTTACTCTTAATGATACATATTTTTCTCTTTCTCAATACCACACTAAAGCGCTAATTTGTCCTAAAATCAATTCACGTCGAGGATGTCTCCTTTCTTTGCCGCCACCTAAACATTAAGGTTTTAGGATTCACTCAAAATATATTTAAATATCCTTAAAATAATATGATGAATGACTCAGATTTTTTGTAATCTAACTATAGTTAGGTTATTGAAAAATTATGATTACTCATTATAATAAAAATAAGTTAAAATATGTGTATGTAAGATTTTATAATATTTTGAGTGTGCATAGCGTAATTAACTAAGAATGGATGGGTAAGTCATAAATAAAACTAAATTGTGTGGCATGTAGATAATTATCCATTTTTTTTAATGGTTTTTGTTAAAATTGACTATTAAAGGCCTATTTATTTGCAAAGTTAATTTTAACAAAATTAAAGTTAAACATAAATTAAGATATTTTTTTATTAAAAATTATGAATAATGTAAAATAATATTAATTATTTTTAGTTAGTTATTATTTTAGTTTGTGTGTAGAATATGAAATAAAATTAATTTTTTTATTTTAAATTATGTGCATATATGATGCTGCATGTTTAGTCAAAATTAAGCAGGTTAATTTTAATCTAGTGAAACAAATAAGCCTTTAAGTTGCCATTTTTACAAACAAAAGGGAGAAAATATGTATTTAAGTATTGTAAATATATTTAAATATTTTTAATTGATATTCTAATATTAAATTATATTTTTTTTTCTATATCTTAATATATAATAGCAGTTTTTCTTGTTGAATGTATATTTCAAATTTTTTAAAATAATAAATTAATAATCAAATATAATAGAAACTATCAAAAAAGAATGCATATGAAAAAAAATTGAAAAGGAGGGACCCAAACTGCATGTTTTTATTTTTATAAATCTACGTAAAATTTTGAGGAGCTTAAATACAATTATCTCTTATTAATATTTTTACTTATTTATATTCTAGTCAGTCCAACTACTTGAGCAAGATTTTAAATGCTTATAAATTAAAACTATCGGTTTCAATAATTTTAATAGTTCGATAGTTTCAGATTCAACGATTTTAACATAATACATGCTATAATTTTTTATTTTTAACTAAAAAATGTAAATTTTAAGATATTTTGTCCAATAAATGTAAGAATTTTAATCGAAATTAGTTTTAGATCGGTCTTGACCAAAATTAATAACTGATCAATTTCTGTGAAACTCAAAGCTACGAGTTGGAGTTGTATAAAGTAAATTTTAATTTGAGAGCTCCGTTTGAAGTGAAAAACATGCGCCAAATTAACTAACAAAAGTTCTCTCATTAATTCTCGTTATTTCAACCGAGTTATAGTTAACTCGCTTCTCTGACATCTACTCCTTTTTATTTTATTGGGACCACTCATATAGTCGATCACTCAAATATTATCTACTCGAATGTTATGAAAATTTTGTTAACATCAGTTCGAAATCAATTTCTAGTAATTAAAGTAAACGATAGTTGTGGGATCACTTATACTAGCGTTTGAGGTTGGGATAGAAAACAATGTGGTATTAAAAGTTATGAAAATAAACAAATAGTAGCTCCTGAATTTTATAATTGTTCAATTATTCTGCGTGACGTGTTCCATTTACTACCAGAACTTAATGAACAGTATATTTTTATTTATGAGATTTTTTTTTGGATAATTATTTATGGCAATTTTTTTTTTGTGGATAATATATTTATGAGAAGTTGACATTGTATCATTTTGGCCAACTGTTATTGCCTATTTTATTTGATTGTGTGCCTGTTAAGAAAGGGAATGACTTGGGTTAGGCCCATTATGAGGCCCATTGTCATGCCTCCTTAGGCCCATTATGAGGCCCATTATGAAATGGGCCTCCTTAGGCCCATTAAATGGCATCCCGAAATAGAAAAATTGCAGCTTTGTTGACTCGCTCGAGGTCGTATGCTATCGATCAAGGGATTACATTATCAGTAGCACATTATTTTACATAAATTTCTTATTAGCATGCAATTCCTAAGCAAGTTTTTTATTATTTTTTATTATCATAATTGTGTTATACAACTCGGTTATTTTTTATCAACAAATAAATTATAAAGTAAACAAGATATGCTTTATTTGTTCCGTAATAATTATAAAATTTGTAGGTGATCATGGTAAATTTATAAATTAAGATTAATAGTAGAGAGCTTAAATTACCTATAATGAGTGCACAGAGTGGATTATAAAATAAATATATTTTCACTATACATATAGCATTATTAGTTATAGATAATTTAATTTTTTAATATAATAAATTAAATTAATTTGTGATTTTGGGGCTTTATTATTTTTTTGTAGCAAATTTGTTGGATGAAAGAATGTTATGCTGTAATACCTATATGTCCCTAATTGTGTAATGAAAGATAGGTTTGATTGATTTTCAACTATTTTTTAATATAATAATATTAAATTAACAGAAAATAATTTAAAAATAACATAAATGATGCACGAACATGATAGTTCAGATAATATCGCCCTAGTGATCATCACTTAATTTTTTTATTTGTTACAATGTCTTTTATTTTATTTTGTCTACTTTAATATCTTGTATTTATTTTAAGTTTTATTTGAGTTGCTTGGGTCAAGTTCTTTTTTTTTTTTTTTTTAATTTAGCAGCACATTGGCTGGCACAAGACATAACGCATCGTAACTTCACATTTCCAGGCATCTAAATAGCTGCCCAACCTACCTCATATAAAGCTTTCCTAGGTGAGCATAGAGATGCAATTGTTGCTGAAGATGATGCGAGTGATTTTCAACTTGATTGGAAAAAAAAACAAAGGTTTCTTCTTCTTTGAGCGATCCTGCGCAAGCGGCATCAAATTGTCGTCGTAGCAACAGAGGGATACAACTGGCCTTCTTCTAGATTGTCAATTCCGAGCAAGCGATCGAGAGCTTGACGCTGAGGCTTCAAAGGAGTTACAGATCCTCCTAAGTTGCTAGCTCGAGATTCTTCTAGTTTTATGGCTTCTTATGTTCCTATCATTTTACGTTCTCTTGTTTGTTCTTAATTTGTTCGGACACTTCTTTGTTCTTTCTAGTTAGAATCCCAACTTATGTTCTTTGATTACTAGATTTATCTTGTAAAATTGAACTCTACTATTCACTGAGTATAACTTCATATCTACTTTTTTGTTTTTTTTTAAAGAAAGCTTCGTATCTACTTAGTGGAGTTATGATCATGAAGTTAATTTAATTGTTTTCTGAAATTCTGTTTTGCCTACATTTTTCATCACTGATACTAACTTTATAAAAACATAATCAGTCCAAATTTCTATATTTACTAAGAACTAAATGCCCTATAGATTGATCCATGGAATTGCTTCTATGATTTAGTAATTGTTTATCTGCATGGTGCCTGTTTCTTAGAACTCAATATACCTCTTATTTAAAATACATGGTTCTCAAGTTTTCCACAGGGCATTAATAATTTTCCTAAGAAACTATATGAAATAGAATATAAGTGCTGCAAATTTATAAAAATGAGTTTACTTTTGTTTATTCTCCTCACCATCTTTCATTATAGATTAGTTTTAAGTTAATTAGAGCATTACATATTAGACTTATTAGTGCATATATAGATCGCTTAGGTCCCTATATTAGTAGCTAGAGAATCCGCTTTGAGCGATTTCAGGCTGCATCACATCTAAATAACATTAATGTCTAGATAACACCGATGCCTAGCAATGCAAATAAAGAACTCAAGTTAGACAAGTTTGGGTATTATCATGTCCAAAAATCAAAGAAATATCAACTATAAATGATGTAGCATAGAAAGAAGCATGAAAGGAATCAATCTTATGTCACATATTTCTCAAGTCAGGAAGATAGACATGAAAAAGAAAATAGAACAAAAAAAAAATAGCTGACTTCTCCTAGAAAAGAATTCTCAGGCTTAACAGTTCATGTGGGGATGAACACGCCTGCAATGCTACACAAATGGCGCAAGTATACGCTAGCAGAAAGCAGGAAAAAAAATACAAAATGAAAATCTTGATCGTGTTTATTGGGATCTCTATATCCTTCTCACTAACCTGTGTTCAAGTGTTGATGCAAGCAGAAACATCAAAGGGTTTCTGTAACGAAGAATGATGGAGCAGAACATCAGTTGAAGTGCGAATTGCCGGCCAAAGCCATCAGCGTGAGTGAAGTCTGTCTGTGTACTTCTTTCCCATTTTCAGCTTCTTTCTAGTTTACGGCAGTGACTCAAAAATCATTTGTACCGTTTCTTCGCTTCGCTGTAAAGAACTACTCCAAATACTGTAAGGGTGTAACCAAGCATTCCTGTCACCGACACAGGGTTTTTAAATATTAAGATTGATACAACCACAGCCACCGCACCTTTGGCATTCCCCAGAACCTACAAAAATTCAGAAGCATACTAAATTATTGAGTACAATCCTTAGCAAAGTTGTTTTTGGCATAATTTCTTCTTTATAATTGTCTCACATTAATGTTATTTCTGTCTTAATGCCTTAATGGTGTATTTTATAACCTCCATTTTAATTCTGATGCAATGATTTTCTCACTTTTTAAAACCTTCCTGGTCTCAGGATACATCCATCTCAACAGTATAACAGCTACATAATGTACCAGTAGTGAAGTTTTGAACTTATAATGGAGAAAAAGTATGAATATTGCCACCATATATCTCTAGAATGAACTAATTAAATTTCTGAAATGGAAGTGTCAACCTTACCATAATTCAGTATGACTATTCTGTAGGAAATTTATAGATGAGTCACCATAACAGGCTATTGAATGGTTTTTCTGGGGTTACATACATCTTCTTAAACAGATGAGAAGGCATGAAAATAAAAATTTTGAAGCCTCAATTGACTTTAACAGAAAAGAGATAGATAAGAGAATATTTGGTGGAAACGTAGCAGGATAATATTGAAATTTCATTTGTGACAGAAATGAAAAGAATGCTTCAATAATTTGTTTACAGGTTCGAAAACAGCACAGCATACCTGGAGAGTCAAAGCACTCGTATGTTTAGTGACCAAGAAGTTGGTTAAGTTTACAAAGTATGCCAGAGCAGAATTGAACAGCAGATACCAAATAATTTTGATATCTTCCCTGGCAAGTGATATTGTGATGCCAACCACATTTTCTTCCATTATGATTGTTGCAGGAAGTAGGAAAAGTACTGCAATTGGTGCCATATATAGAAGGAGATTCATGGAATTAAGCTTTTCCCTGCAGACCATCATACAATTTATGAAAAATTTCAATAAAAAGAAAAGCGAACAAATTAAATCTACAACTTTACACGTGTTTAATTCCTTATAATCTTTGGTGTTTGAAAAGGAGTAAAAGAAATAATCTGAAAACAACAAAATATAGTTACCCCTCAGATGATAGCAAAAGACCTTGCAAGACAGTCTTAAATGCTCGAGCAGCAGTTGCACCAACACACATGATAAACCCAAACAGATGAAAACTTGGTTCTCCCTGAACAATTATCAGAAATGAAGCTTGTAAATAAACAGCACCATTACTTACAAGCAATCCAATCCCTCTATCCTCAAAATGAATTTAGATACTAATTGTAACAACTACTTCATAGGATACAAAAACCAGAAGCATAGAGCATGCATGATGCATATGCTTGACAACCTCTTTGTAAGCTTACGGCAAACTACATATAGCATTATAGCTACAAGAAAAAACGAAAGACAATAACTACTAGAACAGAAAAAGGCCTCCCTAAACCACACCACCGAACGTGATTGCATACAAAATCAGGAGTAAAAGGGCATTCTCAAATCAATAAATTAATATAGTTTTACAAGCAAAAATGGTGAATTTGCTGAGTTGAATTATATTCCACCATTAAGCTAGAAAAATGATAAACCATCAAATAAAATTGATTTGAGGTATAAATACAGAGTGAATAAAATGAAAGCAAGTACATGATATGGGATACTTCCATTAAGGATGTGATACAATATTAAAAAGATATAGCTCTTGAAAAAAGTGGATGCAAAATTCATCTTGATTAACATACATCGTCATGGAATCAAACTCAAGAAACAACTGCCTAGGCTAACATACACGGACAAAGTACAAACATAAACAGACACATGAGATCTATGTTTGACAGTGACACAAAAAGGCAAAAAATACTGTCTTGCATATCTTTCAAAGCAACACACATAACCGTAGCAAATCCTCAAGAGTTTGAATATTCCTTTCTGTCTGACCATCAGTCTGAGGATGAAATGCTGTACTGAATTTTAATCTAGTACCAAATGCTTGATGTACTTTCTGCCAAAATCGAGAAGTAAACTTTGGATCTCGATCTGATATAATAGCAGATGGTATCCCATGCAATCTTACAATCTGATCCACATAAATTTTAGCTAATTTATTAGTAGAATCAGTGGCTTTGATTGGCAAAAAATGAGCTGATTTAGTTAATATATCAACAATCACCCAAATAACATCATGTCCTTGTTGTGATCTCGGTAGTCCAACCACAAAATCCATAGCCACTTCTTTCCATTTTCATACAGGAATAGACAATGGTTGAAGTAGACCTGGAGGTCGCTGATGTTCACCTTTAACTTGTTGACATGATATACATTTACTGACAGCTTCAATCACATCTCTCTTCATACCAGGCCATCATATCATATGTTTCAGATCATGATACATCTTATTTATACCTGGATGTATAGTATATTTTGCCCCATGAGCCTCTTGTAACAGCACATGTCTAATATCATCAATATCTGGTATACATAGTCTATTTCTATATTTCAATAACCGCATAAAACTAATGGCTACATGCTACAAGAAAAAGGTGGAGTGAAAGCAACCAGCTACTTTTTGAGGAAAATTAGAAAACTAAATATCTTTGTAGTGCGTCTCCATTCTATTGGCTTAGAGGAAATTTCAGTCATCAGCACCACATGCTAAAGTAAAAAAACAAAAATGTAATGAATTAGGAACATGGAAGTCAAAAACGCATCATCAAACCAGCACAATAGATTCCCTAACTTGCCGAACAGATTAATTTGGAAGGTCACATCTTACCACAGTTAAATTGCCCACATCACAACAGCATAACCACTGAAAGCAATCCCTCAGCTATGGGCAAATTCTCGCCACAATAAACAAATATAACAAGACATTTTCGACATAAAATTTGCCAAAAGAAAGAAATTAACCAACAAAAAAGCAAAGCATAAGCTGCGAAACGAGATGACAATAGTAAAAGAAGAATTCGATGAGACTCACCCCACTGGCTATGATGACCCCTGTGACGACAGGAATGAGCGTCGCATAAGTGATCCATGACTCCCGTCGTACTGTCATAATGTACGCAAACACACCGGTGAAGAACGGCGTCGTAGCTCCGACTGCCTGGTTGAACGACACCGGCAGGTAGCGGAGCGAGACGTTGCCGCTGACAACAGAGCCGCAGAAGACAAGGCTCAGCGCGGAGATCTTGAAGAACTGCACGCGCGACCGCACGGCCTGCATCGGCACCACGCGCATCCACGCGATGGCAACGTAGCTCAGCAGCGCGCAAGCAGACATGTGGCACATAGTGAGGAAGATCGGGTATTTGAATCCGTAATTGCTGAGCAAATACTTGTTCAGCAGCAGAACGCCGATGTTCGACGCGTACCACGACGCCACCAACCCAAAGGTGAACAGTTTGCCGCTCGCCGTCGGCGGAGCCGCTCCCTTCCCGCTCATCGCTGACCGCCCTTCAATAACGACTCCTCCGGCGACCCCGGCGACTTTTCTACGCTTCGGAATCGGAGATCCGGATACAGAAGATGTGGGAGAGGATGGAATCGGAAGAATTAGGGTTAGGGCTTCTGGTAAACGAATGGATGCGGCAATGGAGGAAGGAGGTGTGGATCTGGGAGAATCCTCGTATGAATCCAGTGGGGAAGAGAGAGAGAGAGAGGGAGGGAGGGAGGGAGGTGGAGCTTGGGAGGAGGAGAGGCTTTCTCTCGGGGATTTGGTGGCTGGCGCCCCGCGTGAGATCTGCGAGTTTCTATTTCATTTTTGTTTTATTCCTATTTTTTCTCGCCTTTTTTTAAATATTAGCTTACATTTTTTTTTTTTTTTATAATTTGGTTTTCATTTTCTAATAATATATATTGCCCGTAGCGGGTACCTCAGGACTTAGAAGTTATATATATTTATCAAAAAAAAATGTATATATAATAGAAGTTATAATTTTGAAATAAAAAAAATTGAAATTGAAATATAAATATTTTTTCAGGATTTGTTCCTATTTTGTTATTTATAATATGTTGGTGTTGATTTTTGTCAGAACTATGTTTTTAAATAAAATTACGAGTGAATGGATAGATTAGAAGAAGAAAGAGAGAAAAATTTTTATGTGAAAAGCTCGAAAGAAAATATCATAATTTTTAATAACATAAAGAGATGAAAGCTTGAAAATACATGATATTTTTTAAAGATGACGATTTGATATTTTTTTAAGATTTTGAATATATCGAGTTTGATGTTATTTATAGCTAAAAGATGGAGATATAAATGGCCAATTTAAGTTTAAAGGATGAACATAAGCCGCAGTAGGGGTTCAAGAAAAAGAAATATTTTTATATGTAAAGAAAATTTTAATCATTATATTTAATTAATATTAATAATATTAAATCCAGTTAGAAAAATTGAGTTATTGGATTTTGCCCATGTACAAAGAGGAAGAGGGAGACCAAAGAAGACATGGCAAGAAACTATAAGGAGTGATCTTAATTACTTAAACTTAGATAAGAATTTGGTAACTGATAGAGCGCAATGGAAACAAAGGATTCATGTAGCCGACCCCACCTAGTGGGATTAAGGCTTGGTTGTTGTTGTTGTTGTTGTTGTAATAATTTATGTTAATAGGGACTACATTAACTAGCAGGAATTAAACTAGGAGGGTTTATGTACTCATACAAATTATACTTGGGGCTTTATGTGCTCGTACAAATTATATTCGAGGGATTTATCTTACAAAAATTTTAAAATTAGAACAATTTTATATTTTTCCTTTAATCTTAGATGTTCATATACAATTTACCCTATATGCTATCCATTATCTAACCAGCACGAAAAACTCCATCTGCACTACCCCATAAATCATATAATTAATCACACGATAGAAAAGAGACTAAAAGAGGAAAAAGATCGTGAAGATTTTTAGAGAAATTTAAAATTACTTAAATTAACTATTAATGAACAATATATTATACTTACCGTACTGCCGAAAAATTTTGGTATGCACCAGTGCATAGTGCACATGCAAATCAACACATATCACACGAATGAAAGTGAATTCCACGTGCTGATGTAACGTGCACTGCTTGGCACTGTATACTATGCATCGGTACATACAAAAAATTCTCAAGAATATCTGAAATCTGCCTCTTCGACCTCTTCGACTCAATCGCATGAACGCCTTGTGGTTGTTGAGATCTTCTAGACCTTCAACGTGGTTGAAGAAGCTACAGTTTGCTGCCACGTGTGCGCTACTTCATCTTTCAGAGACAGTAATTTACAACTGGGTGCTTCAAGTATGAAACGAGTTTCATTCAAGTCTGCCCTTTGAATCATTGTTTGAACTTTTTTGTGGAAAATTACTTATAAGTACTTAAAATTTTGAATTTTTTCGAAACATTGCTATTAACCTCTGGGTATACAATATTAAATTAAAATTAATTTATTTTATTTATATGAAATTATCTTATTTTAAATTTATTAATTTTAAATATTGTATATGTAATTAATTACTTTTAAATATTTTACGTAACTTAGAAAATTTTGTTGTATCATACATGTAAAAAACTTCATTTTTTTATGTTAGTTGATTTATATATTTAAACAGTGTCATGTAACCTAAATATTTTAGAGCAGGCTAAAGATATTTCATTTTTTAAAAATGTAAATCACGTTATATTGATAAAATATCCGCAAGACGACATCGTTAAGTTTGGCCCCTTTGACTCGAACTATTTTTATAGAAGTAAAATTTCATTTGGTATACAATCATGCTTTTACCATTTTATAGAAACAAATAATCATGTTATTTTTCTCCTTGTTATATTTGAGATATTATAAAAAAAAATATTATTAAGGGAGCGTTTGATTCGTTGTTATTTTGGTGTTATATTATGTAATGTAGATGTCATCTTTTGACGAATAATTTTATAGTCTTATAAAAGATTATTTATAGATGTCATTAAACCAAATAATTAATTTATCTGGATAACATACATAAAGTATAATGCTTCTAATCAATGATAAAATCTAATTTATCGAGAAAGACTAGTAAAAATAAAATTTTGAAAGAGCAATACTGTAAAAATTAGATCAAATTAAAAGTTGGTCTATTATCTGGTTCATGATCGGATGGATCAGATCAACCATTGAATCGATTAAACAAGTAAATTACTACTTTTTTAAAAAAATTATTATAATAATATTATTCACAAAAATATTATTAAATATTTATAATAATAAATTTATTTATTATATAATTTATTAACAATACAAAACTCTAACGTTATGAAAAGAATTAATTTATTATAATTGAACTACTCCTATATGCAAATTGATTTTAACATCAAATCGAACATGACTACATGTTTATTTTCACAATAAAACTAAAATTATAATATTTTGTAACTTTAGGAATAAAAATTTTTTTTTTTTAATAATTGGGATTGTTGTGACGAGAAAAAACCCAGAAGAATTTTTGTTCGTGGAAAATCGACTGAGCGAAAAAACTACGGCTTCTTTCTAGGAGACTTAAAAGATTTTCACTAGAATCAATTTCTCTCTCTTTACAATAGGAAAGTTGGGGGGTTTTTAAGAAGGGGAATCGAAGGAAGAAGCAGCCCCTTTTTTTCATTACAGTGAGATTCTTATACCCTGATCTACCCTGTAGAGTCACTTCAACGGGATGGGCTTCAGCTCTGGTGTCAGATCATCAATACCTACAAGGCGGCCACGCCTTGACCTCATCTGTATGGGGTACGGACAGCGCCGTTTGATGGCAGCGAGGCCATACCTCTTGAAAGCAGTGTGGTCCCTGATATTGTGCGCGGATACTGGTCAGAATTGCCTTTTGCTGTTCATCTCGGCCTCTTCGACGTCTGCTGTTTGGGGTGATACGCCTTCTGTTCGACGCTGGGTGCTTGTGACGGTGATGCCACGCAAGCTTTCACGTGTATGCTCCAGATAAATCGGCGCGGATCCAGATGCAACAGGGATAATTTGTAATGTCTTTCTTAAAATAATTATGAAATATATAAAATATAAATGACAATTTTATTTATGCATATATAAATTATTAATAGTTTAATAAATTTTTAGTAATGTGTTCCTTTAATAAATGATTTTAAATTTTATATTCTATTAAAAGTTTTATATGATAATAATACTATATAAATAAAAAAATATTTTTATTTATATAATACTATTGCCACTTAGATGTTGCATAAAAGTTTTAATTAGATTCAACTAAAAGATTCTCATAAATGTTCCAATGGTAGAACCTTCTTTGTTCTGACGCGTCGTGTAATATCGAAAAAGAACGTGCCACGTGTCACACGAATTAAATGATACGATGATAATTGGAAGCTTCGAATGCTTCGCCGCCAAGCAACCGCGTTAGTGCGTTACTCTTCCCGCCATTCAAATATTTATACGTTTCCCTCCGTATCCCTCCGTATCCCTCCCGCACAACTTTCCCGCTCTCGCGTTCCATGGAGAAAGGCGTAGCTGTAGTTTCAGAGGAAGGCGTTGCCACGGATCTGTCGATCGACGCCCTCGATGACCTCGATCTCGGCGAAATCCTGCAACAATTCGATGACGATTCCTTCTCCGATCTCGATCTCCCTCCAGATCCATGTGTTCCCCGCGCCGATCATCTGCTCCAGCCTCCCGACTCGGCCTCACCTGCTCCGGCGGCGATCCCGGACCCCCCGTCCTCCGAGTTATGCTCGCCTGACTCCGTCTCATCGTTCGCGAGCTACCTGGAGAAGTTTCTCATGGACGACGCCGCGGCCGATTCCTCTGTAGGGCGTTGGGAGAAGGAGATGGGGGAGGATGCTATCAGAGATTTCTTATCCGATGTGCTCATACAGGAATCTGAAAGCAGGGCAAAGAGCGATTTGGACAATCAGGAGGCGGAAGGCTCCGCCCTAGCAGTGATTGAGGAGGAAAAAGGCGACGATCCTGTACGGAAGAAACAGAGAAGGTATGCTTAATTCGCAAACCTTCCTGTGCTCTGCAAACTAATTAAGAATTTTGATATCTTTTCTAGCGAAGAAATTAGGTTAGGGTTTAGAACATAAAAACCGTTTGTGATTGTTCTGTTGATCCTCAGGAAAATGAGGAACAAGGAACACCTTAAGCGTCTTGAATTGAGTTCTCTCCGGCGGTTCATGGCGGAAAATATGGCACGGCGCCAGAGCTTGCAGTTTCAGAAGTCTTCCCTGCTCTTTGTGGGTAAGGCTTCACAGTCGAAGCTTTGCATATTGTTTTTCCCTAATACAGTTCTGCTTCATTGATGGAATTAGGCTACACTGATGAAAATCAATAGATTGATCAATTATAATTTTAAATTTTAAATTATGTAATATTTAATAAATTAGGGCTTAATTTGGTAGATAATTCGTGAATTAAAACCAATTTATTAATCAATAATTTGAGCTCATGTAACAGTGATCTTTTGGATTTTGATTGTTGAAACGTGTATTCAGATTGTGTAAATTTCGTAAATGAACTATCAGGCAATCTTATAGTGTAGCAATTTATGTATATATGTATATATTTTTATCTGTTAATTAGTAGGAGTTTTTACATACAGGACATGAAATCTACACGAAATTACGCATTTTACCATCAATTTGTAAATATTATCACTATCACATCATATTTATTTAAATATTTTGCATTTCACATATTTGACAGAGCCGTTATAATGGTGGTGAAATAGAGATCAGGAGATCGCGAGGTTAGGCAGAGTTCTGCAGATCTTCATGATTGTGAGGTTAGCCAGAGTTCTGCAGATCTTCTTCTTCTTCAAAGTTGGAGATTGGGAGATCGCGAAATCGCCAGATCGGGACATCGGGAGATCGCGAGGTTAGCCAGAATTCTTCTTCTTCTTCTTCTAGGGCATCAAAGTTGCAGTTCTTCTTCTTCTTCTTCTTCTTCTTCTTCTTCTTCTTCTTCTAGGGCATCAAACTTGCAGTTTTGCAGAACTTCGGCTAACCTCGCGATCTCTCGATCTCCATTTCACCACCATTACAACGGCTCTGATTGACCCCAATAATAACTGTGGTTAAAGGATGGTTAATCGCGAGTCAGCAACTGTGACAGAATCTGTTAAATATGTGAAATGCAAAATATTGAAATGAATATGGTGTGATAGTGGTAATATTTATGAATTGATGGTGAAATGCATAATTTCGTGTAAATTTCATATCCTGTATGTAAAAACCTCTAATTAGTATTATTTGTATTATTTTTTTTATAGTTTATATCAATTTTTTTTCTTTTATAGTTGATGCAACTAAGTATTAATTTTATAAGTTTGATCATAATTGTAGATTAACTAAAAATCTTGCATGCGTTCAAATGTTGCAACAGTTAACGTGGTCTATCCATCATTATATTGAAAGACATAAAATAAAGAAATTCCAAATGCCTATAATAACCTAAAATATAAAATAAGAACATCCACTTCTTACATATAATATTTTAGCTCTATTTGATTATAAAAAAGTAGTATGTTAAATGTTGATCACATGAGAAGGCAAATATATAAGGGTAAAATTATTAAAAACTATTAGAAGAACAAGATTTACATAGTTCGGCCTAGGCTTACATTCACGGGAGAACAACACCACATAAATCTTTCATTATATTTATAGGAGATCATAAAATAGAGAAAGAGATACCTCACTAAAACGTAAGAAATATAATTTAAAGGGAGTTTATGAGATCTCTCGTTTTTAGAATACAATATACAAAAAAAGTACTAAGGATCTCTCAACATGAACTAAGCGATCAATTCCATTGAGTCGAATTTATTATTATGTAGGCTTCCAGGAATTAAATTTTTTGTAAAACAAAAATCTTAAAACTGGTTCTCTTATAGGGATCAGTTCGAGTCCTGAAGTGTACTCATCGAATCGGTTTCGATCCTAAACTTGATTGATATAATAAATATCACTCGCGTTAAGTAAAACTAATGTTTGAAAATCAATGTTTTCATTTAATGTTAAGTACTTCTTTGTGCTTTTAAACAGGTTCCTTTATTTTGTTTCAAATAAATTTGATTTGCTTGAATTGTCTTTATGTTACAAGATTTTTCTCAGTTTAATATTCACATGTCAAGTAAAATATTCAATTATCTTACAAAATAATATAATCATCTTAATTAAATAAATTTTTTAATTTCGGATTAATTTTTTAATAAAATTTACTATAATCATAAGTTATATTCTATCTACATATAGAATATATTAGAATGCAATATTGTAAATTTATTTTGAAATTATGTATATATATGTTTTTAATTCTAGTTCTTTAACATAAATTATTTTAATATATTTATGTAAGAAATTTTAAATATATGTATTTATACTCGTATTAAGCCAATTACGTTTTACATGAGTTAACTTCAAATAAAAAAATTAAATTAATTTTAAATTAAATAAAATATGATCTTTGAGTGAATTATCAAATTGTATATTCACTCTCAAGAGACCTTAAATTATAATATTCACTTAAAGTAGCCTAAATTATACTTTAATCACTGTAAATTAGGGTGGATTCGAGTTTGAGTTCTAGCAATTTAACCTTATTTCAAGTTTTGACTTTCAATACTAAAGAGTTTTTAGTTTAATTTGAGTTAGTATCATTCGAGTTTGAGTCGAGTTTAAGTTTATTAGAGCTAATTGATCAGCCTTATATAATAGGTAAAATTGCATTTTAAATATTATATTTGTCATGATTAATATTATTATTGAAATTTACGAAGTTATTTATATAAATGATTTAATTTTTTTCCGAGAATACTATTTATAAGTTGTAAAATGTACTTTGATTATCTTAAATATATTACATATAAATAAAACATATTTCGACTTTAACTTGTGTAAGTCGGATTAGATTTGAGTTAGCGAATCTGACCCAAATAATTTCAGTTCAAATTCAAGTTGCCCTTCTTCCATAACAAAAAAAAAAAAAAAAAAAAACTGCCAATAAAGCTCTTTTTGAAAGGTTTAAATAAGAAAGGGTAAATTGCATCTTGGCCCTAAGATCTAAATAAAATTGCAAATAAATCTTAATTTTGAAAAAACTTAAATTTGAGTCTTGAGATTATTAAAATATTATAATTTAGTCTCACATTATTATTAATTTTTTATGATTATATAATAAAATTATTTTTAATCATTAATTTTTTGACTTTAATTTTAAAATATTAATATTTATATTTTGAAATTTTAAAATTTTGTAGCAAAGAAAATAAAAAATAAAAAAATTTAAAATTTAAAAATTGTGAAGATGAAGGAGTACAATAATTTTTTAAAATGTGTAAATAGTTTAAACTAATCTGAAAGATTAAATTTTATATTTTCTATTCGAAAAAGTCGATAAAAAAGGTGAGATTATAAAAAAACTAAAACTTAATATCTTTTAATTTTAAAAACTAAAATTAAGAAGTTCTAAAAAGTAGAATTAATATTATTTTATTTTTTAAAAGTCCACCATCATATTGCATAAATAAATGCTTCAAAAACATGTGCTTTGAGGAAGTGGAGTCCCTTTGAATATTGTGAGTAGGAAAAGCGTGCCATCTTCTATTGAATGCAATTTGAATGTTGACTTTTTTTGTGATGGAGATGGCATCATTAGTCATGACTCTAATATTTGATAGCAATTTCATTTTTTTTTCTAATATCTAAATAACAATAATTTAGAAATATAATTATTTTAGTTATATTTAATCAAAGTAAGTATAATCTTGCATCCAAATAATTAACCATTTTATTTTATTTCTATATAAAAATATAATTTATTTTATTTTTATACAAATTTCAAGATAAAAATATTTTATTAATTTAATTTTAATGTGATTAAAATGAAATTGACTAAATAAATGCACTTTAACTAATCTCTCTGAAAATTTTTAATATTTATATGCATGTTAATTAAAATAAAACAACCCTTGCTAAAAGATATTTAATTTTCATTGGATTTCTAAAAAAATTCTACGTCAATTTTTTTTAAAAATGATTTTTTTTTATGATAATAATGATCTAGTTATCACATTTATATAAAAATATAACAATTATTTTACAATTTATATAGTATAATGAATAACTTGATTAAACTAAGATGTTCTAAAAGTGCTGAGCTGTTAATAGTTTCTTATAGTTCATTTATATTTTTAAAATTTTCATTTAGATACCTAAAGTTTAGAATATGAACTTAAAAGTTCATATATTTCAAAAATTCATCATTTAGGTCAGATTTTGAAGCTGCGAAGACCTAATAGTTCTGTAATTTTAGAATGTAATTATGAATGAACGTTAGGAACCTATCAATAATTTCTCTTAAAAAAGTGATTTTTTTTTTCTGAAACTTTTAGAAATGGGATTCCTTCGCTGGCACTAGCCGCATAGACGTTTTTGACCGGTTTTTCTAGCCCGGGAAAATTGTATGAGACCGTTAGGGTCTGAGCTTCGCGGTAAGACCACCGCCACGCCCCTGCTTTCATAAATCAACAGTGGCGCGCAACATGTTCCTCTTTCAGGTGCGGTGACCAGATCTTAATACTCAAAAGTTAAAAGGGCATCTCCGTAAAAACCTGAGCCTTTGAGGGCGATTTTTGGCACTGCAAGCGAATGCTCGCCTATGAGTGGGAGACTTTAAACCACCCTCGAGAAGGAAGACGAAGCTGCCAGTGCGGGGAAGAACACCGAACCTGTCAGTACGGGGAGAGAGAGAGAGAGAGAGAGAGAGAGAGGGGAATGGAATCAGACTACGGTATTCCCAGAGATCTCTCTGCTCTTCAGAAGATGAGAGCTCAGTACCAGCCGGGGCTTCCTCCATGCCTCCAGGTCCGCATCTCCTTCCTTCAATCTCTTATAGATGATGCTAGCGATCGACTCGTTTTTCTCCAAACTAAATCCTGATTACCTCAATCCGGAAAACACTTTCTCCGAGTATTCATGTAGCGAATGTGTAGTGCTTGCGCTTGGCCCCTTTTCCCTAACTTTATGACCTCTTCTGCAAGCTATTTGAACTGTGATTGGTTTGATTCTTCGAGCTTTCTTTATACAAAATTTGTTAGTTTGGTTTCGATTGCCAAGATTTGATATAGATCGAGTTTGCGAGTGATGTCTGAGCAGGGAAATCATGTGACGGCAGTGTATAGCGATGGGGCAAAAGCAGCAGACTCACATAGCGCAGATGTGATAAGCCGAGCATTTCCTCACACTTTCGGCCAGCCCTTGGCTCATTTTTTATCCGCGGTTTCAGATTCTCATAGTATTACAGAGAACCCTGTTACCAGGTTTGCGCTACCCTCTCTCTTCTTTTCTCTTGTTAGGATCAAGAGAAGCATAAGAAAGAAACTGAGGAAGACACAAAAATCACATAGTTGGGTTAATTTTTTCCGACATTCAAGGTTGCAATGAAGGTCGACCCTTTATTTGTAGTTGGATTATAGGGCGACTAGTTTATAAGTAATCACAAATCTCAATAGTTATTAATAGTAATTCGGATATCATGCATTTTTGAAATTCTAATATATATCTCATTAGTTTTGTTTAATGATCTGAGTGGTTTGCTGATAACGTATTACAGTAGTGTATTTACAAATAAACCTCCACTGAACTTCAGTAGAAATAGATTGAGTAAGCTATTGTATCTGAAAAAACATTGTCTTGCATTTCAACATAAAAATTTTCAATTTGCCTAATAAACTATTAGACATTTTGGAAATAAATGACTACAAATATTAGCCTTCTTGATCGAAGGAGAATCACTGTACTTCTTGGATAGGGCAATGGGGGCTGCTGTTTATGGAAAGACCACGAGGGCACGTGCCTTCCTACCAAATTAGTGATTAGTATTTTCATGAAGTAAATAATATTTATTTGTTGTTTACTTTGGTCTAGCCCAAACTAAATCTCACTGTTTTGTTCCTCAAAAGATGCCCCATCAAATTAGCACAGGGCCTTACATAAATAGCTTCCCCTCCCTACAAACTATTATTTCATATGTTTACAATGCAAATACGCATCAAGAAATATTAACACGTGTAAGAGAAAAAAAGGTAAAATGCATGAGTACAGTGAGAAATAAATTTGAAAAACTATGTAATACATGTGTGTTATTAGAAACAATCTTGCATATTATTGAAACGGTACACAATATGTAATAATTTCCCCCCACCTCCTTAATCTAGGACTTATCATTTGCACTTCAGCCATCTTAGAAGCCTATTATGAGCCGCATATCATCTAAGCTCAATTCTCTGACAATCAATCCTCGCTCTCATTAGATCGAGTTGTTACATGCTAGCCAAATTTTGTTTAATTCATTCAAATTGTTAATTGGTATTGTCACGATCCAAATCAACGTTATCAAGGTTTGTTTGTTTTGTCCAAGCTTAGTTTGCCCTCACAATTTTGTCCCTTAAAAAACACATCAACAAGTTATGTGAAATCTCATGTATATAGCCTAGTTACTTTCCCTTACTCTTGATGTGGGACTAATCATTTCCACCCTGCCATCCTAGAAACCTATCAAAATGCGCATTATTATCTAAGCAATCCCATAGCTTTGTATTAGTAGAACTAGGCCATTAGAGGATTACTAAGTTTCACTTTATTCATTCCCAAACCATATCGTACTGTTGAAGTCATCTTTGATACCACTATCAAGTCTAACAACAATAATATTCACGTATTCTCTGCCTATCCCAGCCCAAGCATTATTGCTTGGTCCCACAAAATATATTTCAATGAGTTAGCATGAGATCTTATATATAATTCAAGAATTTTCTTTCCTTTTCCAATGTAGGACTAATTATTTCCTCCCTCATTATCCTACAAACCTTCCAAAAGCCTCACATTCTCCAGGTTCTTGGCTCTAGGATCATTCCCTTCCCACATGAGAACATTTCATATGGGCACATTTGAAAAGCAAACAATGCTATGCGCTTATAAATTGTAAATTTTTAGCCTATTATGAATGTATTTAAGTTTATTCTTTGTTGTCTAGGGAATTATTAATTAAAATTTCCTAACTTCATGCTCTCAATTGAGGTGCGGGGAATTATAGTATTTGGGAGAAAATAATCAAATAAACAAATAAGTACAAAATATTTATCAGCTAACAAGAGCAAAAATGTGTTAGTATGTAAATGTTGGAACATAAATATATTCTCTTAATTCTTTACTTAGATAATATTGGTTTACTATAGAACAAAAAATAAATTTTTGACAAAAATGAATATATCAATGCATATTTACATGTATATTCTTGCTCTATTTTTCATATTTACAAAATTAATAGCTTACCCAAAATATCACATGTATAAAATAATGCCATGATGACTGTTATATATGTAATTTTAATTTTTTTATATATAATTTTCTTCAATACAACAACAAAAGCACCAATCAATCTTAATCTCACTAGATGGAGATACATCATTTTCTTCCATACGAGATTAGAATTATTTTCAAAAAAAATATTGAATATTATTTAAAATAGAATTTTAAAACATCAATGCTATGTATAGGCCTATATAAAAAAGGGGAAGAAGAAGACAAAAAAAAGATATGATAAAAAACTATAAAGAATGATTTTAAATATTTAGAGCTGAATGATGATTTGTTTAAATAATAGAATACAATAGAAATAAAAGATGTATACAGCCGATACCATCTAGTGGGATAAAGGCTTGGTTGTTGTTGTTGTGATACCATTTATAAATTCAAATGAAAAATGTTGAGAATTTCTATTGCCATAATTTAAAAAACAAACTATTGTTTATGCCTCCTCAAAGAAAATATTCTGCTGGTGTTGCATAGAGCTATCGCTTATTAAAAAACTCGTCACATACTACTATAACATTGCTCCTAGTGTTCTTCTCATATGAACACTTGTTAATTCATGGAGCTTTTCCTTGTATCTAACTTGTCTTTCTCCTTTTCCATTTAATGAGTGGGTAACTCTTACTATTGCGTGTTCATGTAATTCTTACCAGAATTGGTGTTGTGTTCTGTGGGAGACAATCCCCTGGAGGTCATAATGTTATTTGGGGTCTCCATAATGCCATCAAATCTCACAATCCTGAAAGCATTTTGCTTGGATTTCTTGGTAACTCTCTCTCCAACACTGGGAACTCTTTTTTGTACTATTCTTGAAGCGTGAAGAATTTTCTTCTTGCCTATGTATGATATTGCTCTTAGAAAAAATTTTGCTGAACCAATAAAATTTAAATTTTCATGAAGTTAATGATGAGCACTCGAGACAATGATAATCGCCTCACAATGACTTTGAAGTAACAATTTTTGATAATTTAAATAGTAACACATTCTCATTTTGATATTATCATGAAACCCTGAGTAACACTACTTTTTCTTTTTTGTTGCTATATATTACAGGTGGTACTAAAGGTTTATTTGCTCAAAAAACTCTGGAAATTACAGATGTTATTCTTTCAACTTACAAAAATCAAGGTTTTTAAAGCCCAATCATAACAGCTGTTATACTATTCTTTGCATAGTGTTTTTCTCGAATCGCAACATAACTTGAAGTGTTAACTACATATATTGCTCTTCAAGGTGGCTATGATTTGCTCGGCCGTGCAAAAGATCAGATAAAAACAACTGAGCAAGTCAAGGCTGCTATGCTTGCATGTGAAGCACTGAAGTTGGATTCTCTTGTGATTATAGGGGGTAAATACAAAATTCAACATTTATACTCAATACTTATGAATTATATTTTTCAACATTTGATGTTCTTCACTGTTCTATAAGGGATAGCATCCAACTCAGATGCTGCTTATCTAGCAGAGACATTTGCAGAGATGAAATGTGGAACAAGGGTATTTAAATATGGCATATTTGCGTATTTATGTCTTATCAACCAACCCACTTAAGCTACTTTGGTTGCTTACAGTTGGTCACACAAGATCATCTTTTCTTGTTCTTCAATGAATTTCACACCGATTATGTTTGTTCATGGAACTCCATATGCAGGTGGTTGGGGTTCCTGTCACTTCAAATGGAGATTTTAAAAATCAGTTTGTGGAGACTGATGTTGGCTTTGATACTGTATGCAGGGTAAGATTGGATTATATCACCTTAAATTCAATTCCCAGTAGGTTGATCATGCAAGATAGCAAAATTCATATAAACCAGTAGTGGTGGGTTGGCCAGCTTGTTTTTTTATATGACTCACTTAGGTTTTACTTGTACCTGATCAATTAATAAACAATTATTTGACTCGACCTTCCTACCCATTTATCTTAATCTTTGAAGAGAATTATAAAAAAATTGAAAACTCGATATTTTTGAACTTTTATTCTATATAACGATACACTTCAATTAAAAAAATTTAGAATTAAATATTTGATATACTTCTAACAATCAATATTAAAATTAACAAAGAAATAAATACTTAATATATTAAATAAGTCATTGGCGGATTGTAAACAAGTCAACCTATTAGCCTTAACTTAGATCTGTTACACTGATAACCGGATTGACCTATTCATGACCAAACTTATATGGAGCCGACCCATACCTGGTTAAGCCTAATCAGGTCAAAAATTGTCACCTCTACCCTCATATTGATTTAACCGTCAATATTTTGACACCCATTAATAATGTATGATATTCTAGTGTCTTGTGTCTTTCTCCCATCATAATAATATAGATTTTGAATTAGTTTATATTGTACAACCAAATAAAGGTTGATACTGAACTTCTGCTAAACATTTGAGTATTAATGAAGTTGAAACTTGGTTTCAGATTAATTTTCTTTAAACTAATTTAACTTCCTTATCATGACATAGTTAAACTTAGCTTTTAGTCGCAGCCTTAATCTGAGTTATTACCCAATGAGATATTCATTTCTTGCATACATGCAGGTCAATTCTCAGCTTATAAGCAATGTTTGTTTAGATGCTCTTTCCGCAGAGAAGGTAATACGTTACATGTAAACTCTGTAGATCTGGATTTATCTTTTTTTCCTTCCTCTGAGTAATGCAACTGATGATGGTTTATGGTATAAAAAAGAAATTTCGTAGTGCACGAGGCTTCACATTGTTGGAAATTAGGGAGGCTTTCTGCATGCAACTTTATTTGTTACAATGAAACAACATTATGGTTGCTCCAAATGCATCTACAATTTTGAATGATCACTTAGGGCTAGCCCATTCATTAGTGCAAAAAATTAGGGAAACACTGATTTTGGCCACATCAGGCAGGTTGTGGCCAGCCTCGCTAGCTTTTCTTCATGGTTTCATCACAAACAGTGATCTTGCTCATAATTCAGCACTCCCGATTTGAAAACCGTGAAAGCCGTTAACAATTTGCATTCGATTTTGATGGGTTGGTCTCAACTTGTGCAATTTGCAAATCATCTAGGTCACATGAGTAGAGCACAAATCATCTAGGTCATTTTTTCAAATTCAATCTTTTAAAAAAGGACAGCGGGGCTGGCCTAAAATTTTGCACTAATAAATGGCCTAATCCAAGTTAAATTGCCAATTAATTGAGCAGTGTCATGAACTAATGATTTGTTATTTGTGAAGTTTTATGAATTTCGAGTTCAAGGGTCTGTAGGACAACTCCAATGTTTAGAATATCAAAAATGCAATACTATGGAGATGACGTATTTCTCCTTATCAAAACTGCAAGCTATTTCAAACATGTTTCATTTGAGTCTCTTGAAACGTAATTTGTTCTATTGATTTTGCAGTATTATCACTTCATTCGTTTGATGGGCCACAGGTCATCTCATATTGCTGTGGAATGCGCTCTCCAGTCACATCCAAATATTGTAACTTTCCATCTTATCTCACGTATTGTATGTATGCTGTAGTTCTATTCTAAGTATAATTTTACTATCAATTATGCATTCCCAGGTCTTACTAGGTGAGGAGGTGGCCATCTCCAATTTCACCCTCTTGGACATTGCGAAACAAATCAGTGGCGCTGTCCAATCCAGAGCAGATCAAGGTTGAGTATAGCACTGTACATTTTTTTACCCGCAAAATGTCATTTTTCTAGGGTGGAATACATGATCTGACTCAAAAGCTAGACCCTAAGTTGTACGAAAATTTTGAGTTTGAGTTAACTCAATTACTATTCGAGAAAACAGACTGACTTTGAATTGCACATTATAGGTTAACCGAAGTTCAAGTGCCTGTATACCTTTTAAGAAGATCTTGTGTTATTAGCAGTGTGGGTTTTGGGTTAGCCAGAAGCTGATTTAGTGGATATGGGTAGACCACAAAATAATTCTTGTTTATCTAAAGGGTCCGGTTCAGTTGAGCTAATCAAGTCTGCTGGTATTTGTGGTTTCCTCGGAGATGTCCTCATGGAAATAACATCTATGCAGGGAAATATCATGGAGTTATCCTCATTCCAGAGGGACTGATAGAATGCATACCAGAATTGCGAGCGCTTGTGCAGGTAGCCTGCATGGTCTTATAGCTAGTTGTTGCTGTTGATTTTTATGTCCTATGCATCTTTATTCATCACTTCTGTCCTTGGATACAACATGCCAATGAAACACTATTGTCATCATGCTTGTAGGAAATTCAAAACCTCCAACAGAAAGGAATCATTAATGAGAACATATCCTCTTTCCTTTCGAATAAGGCATCCACGTTATTTGAATCTTTGCCATCATCTATCAGAGGACAGGTTTTTTTCTTTCTTCATTTGCTAAACCTATGGCTTTTTTATTATAGCCCATGGACTATTTTTAAGTTTTTAATAAAACTGTTTCTTTTACAGTTGCTTCTTCTCCCAGAGTCGGATAACTCCTCACAGTTGTCTCAGGTAAGATTTCCACGAAATTAGACATAAAGTACTTAAAAATGACAAAAGAGAATAGTTACTTCTTAGAGTTCGTCTATTCAGATAGAGACTGAAAGGCTTATTGCTCAATTGGTGGAGAAAGAGATAAACAAGCGAATGGTGAGTGCAAAATGATTTTTTTACTAAAGATTTTCACTGCATTTGATAACCTATCAACTTTCTCCTTACCCATTTCAAGAACTGTTCCCATTCTCAAAAAGGGAAATGCTAGATGTAATTTATCAGACTTCTTTTTATTAAATGGACGATAACTCAGTCTCAAATAATTATTCTTTTTTCAGAAAGAAGGCGTATACAAAGGGAAGAAATTCAATGCTATATGTCACTTTTTTGGTTACCAAACACGGGGATCCTTACCATCAAATTTTGATTGCGATTACGCTTATGTAAGTGCCCTTATAGTATCAACAACATAGCCTGTAGGTGGCACATCATCACACAATGCATGTAGATGTGGGACTGAGCAATAGGTGAAAAAAGAAATGATATGACAAAGAGCGTTAACTTGCCATAATGCTGTGTAAGCACCAAGGACTTTTTTTGCTACGTAAGAAATGTATATGCTATGTAAAGAATGTTACGTAACATATTTCAAAACTTATGTAGGATGACAAATTCTAGATCACATGGCCCTATGATATTTCAAGTCTTATGCAGTATTTTTTGTTACATAAAAGTTGGAGTTTTCTATGTAACATTCTTTATGTATTATCATATTCCAGTCTTTATGTAGTAAAAAATATCTTTATGTAATAAATAAAGCACACCTACATATATCATGAATTAACATTATTTGTCACCTCATATCTGCACGTGTCTCGCGATGATTCATTCCAAAACATCCTATGTGCTATATTTCCTTAACTCAATAATTTCGTCTATGTATAAAATTACTTCTACCATAATCAATAGATATGTTATATGTTATCAGGTTCTTGGTCACATTTGCTATCACATCATAGCAGCTCGTTTGAACGGCTATACGGCGATTGCAACAAATCTAAAATATCCCATGAACCAATGGGGATGTGGTGCGGTACCAATCACGGTGCGTCAATGTTTTCAGCCTGATGATTTAAATTGCATAAAAAAGAAAAATAAAAAAACTATGTTGGCATGATAATTAGCATGTAGAGGATATATACCGAACTTTGAAGACTTTCAGAAGGTTTAATATTTCAATACCTTGATTATCCTTTTCCTTTTTTTGATTGTTGGCAGGCCATGATGACTATTAAACAAGTCTCAAAAGATCTAGAGCCTTTAACATATGGAAAACCTGCTCTCCATCCCGCTAAAATTGACTTAAATGGTGGACTATATAAGTACGCATGGATGATTATCTTTCCTTTCCTCGTTTTACTATCATAACTTGAGTCCCCACATTGACTTACCTAAGCTTCTTTACATCAATGATGGGCATGATTAAATCATCTTAAATTTCTAAATCTCATCTTGTGAATTCACTCCATCTTAAATCCACAAATCTATTGCACTAGATTTTTTTTTTTGAATGTTTTACCACTTAATTGCTGAACACTTGACTGCACCAAAATCCTTTACTAATAAAGGTCATTCATTTCCTTTTTATCTTGAAGGATGCTGAAGAAAAAGGCTCCAAGCTTTTTGATGGATGATTTGTACAGAAACCCAGGGCCTCTTCAGTTTGATGGACCAGGTGCTAATACAAAACTGTACACAGTATCAGTTGAAAACCATGATCAAATGAATGGGTTTGATAAAGAGAATTCTTACCTATCTGAACAAGGTACTATGATTCTTCTATCAATGATACCTATCTAGCTATCCTTTCTAATTAACCATGGCTAGTTTTAATTTAAGAACTTTTGACAGCTCATTGATTTCTTGAGTAAAATATTCCACTTGCTTAACTTTTGCAGGATTTGCATACATCACAATTCCAATCACATACTTTGTATTTTACACACATACAATGCACAAATATTCAGTTTGACGACACTTTCCTGGGTTAGAATGGGAGAGTTTTCGTTTTATTTGAATATTTATGTAGCTCAAACATTAAACTTATATATTTACATGAATCACATCAATTCGAACAAGGAAGAAACAACCTTGCTAGTAAATAGGCTAATTTACTGTAGCATGTCTGCAACTCTTTTTTTCTTTTTTCCTTCTTTTTTTTGGAACTCATTGAATCTGCCATTCTCATGATGCTATTACTATTGTTCAGTTCTACAGGTGAGCAGCACTGTGAAACCAGAGTACACTCAAAATACTGTTAAAGCTGAAATGAAATACCAAGTTTTCCACATGGACATTAATTAAAGTGGAAAATAACCTTATAGATATAATTTATGAAGAATTCACTATTGGCTAGATTGTTGTAACGTATGCATTCTATATTTTTGATAGTACCGCGTTGTTCAATAAGGTTGCCTGTTTAGGCAGCTATCCAATGACAAGAACTTTGTCTGAAACTGTGAATCTAGGCTATACATACGTACATATATATATATATATATATAAAATATGATAAGAAACTATAAGGAACGATCTAACATATTTGAAGTTAAACGAAGATTTATTATTTAATAGAATGCAGTGAAATTTTTTAAAGGATTCATGTCATGATTGATTCGATAAGTTTTACGCTGGCTGTCGACTGCCTAACGCAACCTTCCGCGTTTCTCATCCGGGACTTGGGACCCGGCAACGGCTTGGTTGTTGTTGTTGTTGTTGTAGAATGCAGTGAAAATAAAAAATTCATGTACCCACCCCCACCTTGTGGGATAAAAGATTAGTTTGTTGTCTTTTTTTTTTTTCCAAATAGAGTTTATTGTTGTTTGGATATATATATATATATATATATATCATCTTTACAGAATTAAATCAATTTTAAGTAGCCATTCATCTGAGATCAGAGCCTTATAAAAAAAATAAAAGGTAAATAGCAAATAGTTCTCTTTGATTTGCTCTTTTATGTGAAGTTCCTAGTGTTTATGAATTAAATAACATGGTATGCAAGATTGTGGATATGTGCATCTGAATTCTCAGTCATAACAAAAAAAAAGTGCACAAAAAAGGCAAACTAAACGATCCAATTACACACGAAGACAAATTACATGAACCCAATTGCTATTCAATTTCAACCAAAAAGAAAAATTATATGCCATTAGATAAAGTGCTGCATTTAGCATACAATATGGCTGTTAGCAAGTCGGCCTCAGCTTGAACCCTAACTTTTTAAATTCAAGTAAACTTTGATTTGAGTTAGATTAAAATTTACCTAATTTCAAGTCATTTTTTGAATTAAATTGAACTATATTATACATTACATAAAACTTTCCCATTAAATTTTTATGTATACTGTATATATTTATATCCGAATCTCTTCAATATATCAACTATAGGATTTATATATATGTAAAATATTTTAAATATAAGAAACTTAAAATCACAAAAAACTTGAATCAAGTTTAAATTAAATAAAACAAGTGAGTTTTGAATATAACTAACAGTCCTAATTATATAAATTCATGTATGGATAATGAACGTTATTCTTAATCCAATGCCAATATTACTTGTTGCACCCATTTTTAACAGGCTATCAAAAACTCGATAACCATTATATTACTAAATTGAACATGCTATCTAGTCTTAAAACTAACATGCTCATGAAACTAAAAAAACAAAAAAAAAAATCCGAAGATATGGTGGTTCGAACACATCATGTACTAAATATGTTCAAACTCGTTCGTTAAAGTTACTAAATGAATATAACGATTTTCTAATGAGCTGAACCGCAAGTAGCTTGTTGAACATATGATTCATTTACAGCCATAGATTCAAAATAAATCTTGAAAATCTTATAAACAGCATGATATAAAGTCTAAGGCAATCTATTTATCAGTTGAGAAGATCAAATTGCAGGTTACAGAATGTCAACATATGAAGCAATGGCTGACTACTGTAATGCTTGACACAGACCATAAACCATGAAGGAGATGAAAAAACAATATTAGAACTGGAAACAACCAGACTGACCTCATCTGGAGATTGGCAAGAATGACATCAATGCTCTACAAACATGTAATACATTTTCCTATGTATGGCGGTTAACGGACTCCATTTCCGGCATCCACCAGTCATCGTGCCGCCGACCATCGCGAGCTTCGGCAGCACGTGTTACAACTTTTTACAAATACTCGACAGCAACAGAGCAGCCTGCGCTCTCATGTGTCTTGAGCTCCATCCGTCGGAGCCACTAGACACTATGTAGCATCTCTGGTGACCATGACTAGGACAACCTGTATCAAGTTGAGACTACAATTCGCAACAAAGCTCACACATAAAATAGTCAAGTATAGCTCAAAATGTACCAAAGACTAATGAAACTTGAACTTGAGGCAGTTTTTTAAAAATCAGAATAAATAAAAACCCAAACAACGGACAGAATAGATGCTCAGCAAAAGCTCATAATCACTCATGAATTATTCTCCATCTTACTATGGCACTAATGAAGTTACGCAAAATCAAAAAAATAAGCAACACTAACTTGAAAATAAAGATGAACAGCCTTGCATCCCAATTGCGTAGCCCAATACCTTGTGTCATCATTGAGCATGATCAAGTCATAAAAATTTATTGACGATGAACTAAACCTTGAACTCGAGATAGCATTCAAAAGCAGAATTTTACAACCACCACCAAGCTTGTATACCACTAGGCGGGGTCGGTTATATGAATTCTTTGTTTTCATTACGCTTTATTAAATAACAAGTCCTCATTTGTCTCCAAATATGTGAAATTCTTTCTGATGATTTCTTATCATGTCTTATTTGGTCTTCCAATATCTCTTTTAATACAAACAAAATCCAATAACTCGACTTTTCTTACTAAAACTTCCATCAACCTACAATTTATATGTTCAAACTATCTAAGTCAACTCTCTGTGAGCTTATCCTCAACTAAGGCTGTCCTAACCTTTTCACGGATATACTCATTTCTCATTCTATCTTTTCGTGTATACTTACTCATCCACCTTAACATTCTCATCTCTGCAACACTTAGTTTACTTATGTATTTTTGCTTTGTGGACTAACATTCAGCATTATATGATATTGCTGATCTTACAACTGTTCCGTAGAATTTACCTTCAGGTTTGAATAAATTTTTTGATTACACAATGCACTAGAAGCATTACTCCGCTATTCAAAGCGGAATAAAAGAGAAAAATCAACTTAATCACCAGCTATAGACGGAGGAGGAGCTTAGAGCTATGATGAACCTAGGGATTAGTGATTATGCATTTGGCAACTATCATAATCATCATTTTCAGAAACAGTACTTCAATGTTGGTATATGAATTACTCTGTCAACCACGCATTAGTTAATAATCATTACTAAAGTCGTATATTTTATTAGTTCTGATATCAGCAGAAAACTTTCTGTAGAGACAATAGAAGTTTGGGCTTTCACTTTTCTACAACAGAGATCTGACTTCCAAAACGAGTAAAGTTGTTATTGCTACTTCCAGCATCTCTTTATTAGCATAAAATAAATTCCAAAGCATGTAAGTTATCTTAAACTTCAATAACTAGAATCTGAGAACCAAACCAACCAACCTCTAGAATGCAAAGATGATAGATTGCAAGGCAAGACAGGAATGCCGCTCAACTAGCAGCGCTGCTGTTCTTTGTCCTGCTGCAATCTAAGGATACCTGACATAAACGGAAGAGGAAGAAAACCATAAACTCAAACAGAAAACATTCAAGCATGGCAAGTAGCGTGTACCATTCAATTGACAACCTCAAGATGATTTCACCCTGATGCTCCTCTCAGCTTACTGTGGGATCTGATCCACTGCCTTGCATGAACTGTGGAGGAGCAGGAACAATGAACTGTGGCTGAGCTGGAACAGGTACAGCAACTCCTTCAACCCATAAGAATGAAATCCCAAATGAACATATTTGGAAACGTTTGGCAGATTTTTGTTTTTATTTGATAGAACGTGTAGCAGAAGAATAAACATTATTTTAGTGCAGTTGTTTAGGTTAACTTTAACTTGACATATAAGATCACAAACTAATCTCAAAATTAAAATATAATTATAATTCATATCATACACATATTTTAAAATATAAAATTAAATTAACTTCACCTCCTGCACACAAATCGAAATAATAACTAACTAATTTCACATTCCACATACATCCTCATATAATAATCAACTATAGTTAATAAAATTAACCTTTAAAAACAAACATACCCATTAACTTGAACTATGATAACTAACTAAACCCCAAACATCTCAATATAAAAATCATTTTATTTCACATCATACACAACTTCCTAAACATAAATAAAGTTAAAAAATTGTCAAAAAAAAGCTAATAAAGTTAACCTTTAGAAACAAGCATACTCATTAATTTTTAACTTTGATAACTTAATTTAACATCTCACATACATCCTAATATAATATTTAACTTCATTTCACATCATAAACAACTTCCTGAACATAAATAAAGTTAACAAGTTGTCAAGATAAATAATAAAGTTAACTTTTAGAAACAAACATACCCGTTAATTTTAATCATGATAACTAACTAATCTAACATCTCTCAAATATCCTAATATAATAACCATTTTATTTCATATCATACACAACTTCCTAGACATAAATAAAGCTAATAGGTTGTCAAACAAAATAAAGTTAATAAAATTAACCTTTAGAAATAAACACACCCATTAACTTTAACTTTGATAACTAACAATCTAACATCTTATATACATCCCAGTATAATAACTAACTTTACTTCTCACCATACACAACTTTCAAATCATAAAAATATTAAAACATTAATTTTAATCTTATTAAAATTAACATTTTCCAACAACCACACCTAAAATATATATGATAATAAAGAGCCAAAACGACCTATTGCAGTTGCTTTCTCAAGTTTCGTACCAAATTAATTATATGTAGAAAGATATTTAGAGGAGCATACGAATTACCACTCACACAATATTACATCATCTTAATCTTATTTTAAGTGATAAAAAACGTGCATGTTTTTTGGTTTGTTCAAACGATATGTGCTAGAATCATGTCAAATTTCGATTTCAAATCTTTGAATTTGAATCAATTGATTTTTATTTTTATTCCAACTTGACCTTTGAGTTGATTTGAGTAGAGGTAGTAGTCTTTTATCTTAGATTAAATGTGTATCATACATGACATACATCGTGACGACCCGGGATCAAAAAGTGCGGAGAGTGATCGCCAATGTGATGCCCATATGATTGAATTGGAATCACCTGGACAATGAACGAATCCCTGCAGGTTTCTAGGCGTAGAGGCACAGGAACGTCTCACATTTAAATGAGAGAAGTTCCTAGGCTATATAAATAAATAGCATGATCCCAAATGATAGAGACGTTTTTAAGGGAAAAAACAAGAAGCTAATGAAAGAAAACTCTGTAATTAAGCGTACTTGGGCTGAAATAATACTGAGATAGGTGACCACCTACAAAGTACTCAAGTCAAGCCATTCCCAAAAGCCAAAACGAACAATACCTCTATATTTGGATCATGAGATGTTACAATACGCATACATAATACACATAAAATGATTAATTGAATTATTTGAAATATAAGAATATCTATATATATATATATATATATATATATATATATTGTGGCATACTCTTTTAATAACTCAAACATATACATCAAATACTTTGTAGTTACATTGTAAATTTCTAAGTACATCTATGTAAGAAAAAAAAGATTTAACATGATATCTAAGGTTTGAGTCTTTGTGTCCCCCCAATTCTAGAATATGGTCAAAAAACAAAAAAAAAAATTGAATACAAGCTGCAAAGCAAGAAAGCTTTTGACTAACATTTACAAAATAAAAGTACTCAAGACTAAAATAATATTGGGATAGGTGACCACCTACAAAGTACTCAAGTCAAGCCATTCCCAAAAGCCAAAACAAATAATACCTCTATATTTAGATCAGGAG
Source organism: Apostasia ramifera (assembly GCA_019297695.1). Lineage (NCBI taxonomy): Eukaryota > Viridiplantae > Streptophyta > Magnoliopsida > Asparagales > Orchidaceae > Apostasia > Apostasia ramifera. Next base: position 241,824 of record JAEMOT010004201.1, on the reverse strand, counting down.
ATGTTACAATATGCATACATAATACACATAAAATGGTTAATTGAATTATTTGAAATATAAGAATATCTACATATATATATATATATTGGCATACTCTTTTAATAACTCAAAGATATACATCAAATACTTTGTAGTTACATTGTATATTTCTAAGTACATCTATGTAAGAAAATAAAGATTTAACATGATATCTAAGGTTTGAGTCTTTGTGTCCCCACAATTCTAGAATATGGTCAAAAAACAAAAAAAAATTGAATACAAGCTGCAAAGCAAGAAAGCTTTTGCGTAGTAGCAGAAAGAATTTGACACACCAAATACATACCAGCATATGGTGCTTGAATTGCAGGACGAGATGGAGTTGTTATTCCATTAATATTGGGTCCAGCAAGCTGCATATAAGGATGGCTTGGTATTGAATAGCTCTGTAGACCAGTAAAACTTTGGCTAGACGAAATTGACTGGCCCAATGGACCATAGGGGTAAATAGCAGTATTTACTGTCCCGGGAACACCATATACTTGAACATACTGCTGGGGCATGATTGAACTATAGATGTTCTGCAAATGAATAGTAAGACGAATTGGTAAAAGATGAGAGGCAAAGCATCAATAGCTAATTCAATATATATAAAGGACTTTTTCCTTTTTTCTAACAACCTGTGGAAAGACATATTCTGGTCCATATGTTGTATACCTACAAGAAAACTTAAATCTGTAAGAAATTTTCCACCAAAAGCATATCAGATTCTGCTAAACAATAAAAATACTGAATGATGAGAGAAGTTCGTTCATTTTCCTCCAAGGAAATACAAAACTAAACATGTTGGTCTGATTTACATGAAAGATAAGAGGCATATGAATCCTTATGTATAATCTAGCCTCAGCCTTAAATTTATTAGCATCGCTTTACAAAGCTTAACAGTTTGTTTTGACTAACATTTACAAAATAAAATTTGAGTTAATAAGTTACCTAATCTTTTAATGTAACTTCATTTGGCCTTCTATATATGAGTTCTGAAATATTGCAACATGGTAATCAAGTTTCACTATCATGACTTCATAACAATGTGGGGAAGATTTTCAAAATGTGGAGAAAATCCATAAGTGTTATTCTAATGAACTAACCCGAAAGATGGATATGCTATAGCTTGCTGGTAGTTGAATGGAAGTGTTTGATGATAAGTAGAGCCTCCAATATAAGCTCCTCGAGGAAAAGGCACACCTCCAATGTAAGGGCTGGGAGACCTTAGGGGTGCTACAATAAGACAAGCCAAATAAATGAAATAACAATCGAATGACGCCTGTCAAAGAAACCATCATTAATACTTCAGAAATCCTAGGTGACAATGAAATGAGCAAAGCTAGTAACAGTATTTCGAAGTGAGAGTTCCAGTAATTTGCATGTCAAGGCAAAGGAGTACAAACCACACAACCTGTTCTAATTTAACTGTTTTATCCTAATGCAATAACATTAAAACAAAATGATCCACAAAGGATGCTAAAAAAAAAAATCAATTACACTCATACTTCATGTAACCCAGTAACAACTGCATCTCCTATATACGTATATGTTTTGAGTGTTGATGGGATCTTATCAATTATCATACAGCTTGGTTTCACGACTCACATCAAGTAAATTTGGAATCTTTTGCATCCAACAATCTCGAGAATGCATCACAAGAAAAGAATGCAATTAATGCCGCTATGACATGAAAGAAAATGGTTAAGATGGGAGAGAGAATAGTAAACAAAGTCCAAGCTGTAGTTAGCATTTCCATATCATTTGTAAAAATTAGGCAAGGTAATAGACTTAACATTGAAAGAGATATAACAAAAATGTGGCAACTGGCAAGAAGCAGCATCAGAAGGGGGTGTGAAAGATCTATGAAAGTGACATATTTTGAAAAAAGCGTCAATTGTGTTTGAGGAAATACATCAAAATAGTATAACAGGAAGGGAAATAGGCCCAGAATGTCCAGACAAATAGTTAGGTTAAATCTCACAGGGTTTAAAAATGACCCAGATAAACTTTTCTCTTCATAAACAAATCGAGTCATTGACAAAAGCATTTGAACCCGCAAAGAATAATGTATACCATAATTTCTTCATGCGTAGCTAAAGGTTCCAAATACTGTGAAAACTTCATCAATGAAATCAAGTGCACTGAAGAAACAATCAAATGCAGTTTTTAGGGGGGTGGGGGACGAAAAAGACATAAGCAATGTTAAGAACCTACCGTAAGGTCGAGCAGGTTGAGTACGGCCCAAGGAAGCCAAATTACAATTAGCTCGTCTACCATCTATGAATGGGCTCGGGTTGGCACAAGCCCTGCTAGCAGATTCCGGATGGCGAAACGTCACCTTATTTCCAAAAGAATCCATCAGCAAAAGGAACACTGAAGTATCCCATTCATATGAAAAAACGCCAACATCTTTCTCCACTCCTTAAATCAAAAAGATAACTTCTACTTGAGAGTACAAAACATAAACAAAAGGAATAAAGAAACACTCACAAATCCATAGCCCTTTGACCTTCCCGTGTTCTTGTCAGATATCACCACGGCCTCGAGTATCTCACCGAACTGCTCGAAATACTGTTGCAGCGTCTCGCTCCGCGTCTCCCACGCCAACCCTCCGACGAAGACCTTCGTGTAGGTGGTGTCGCCAAAGGAAGAGTTGAAAAAATGGAGCCCAGAGCTTGAACTCGATTCTGATACCGATCCCGATGCCGAACCAGGCACCGGTGGGCGATAGGCCATAGATTTTGCACCGCCCAGGATAGGATCAACCCGACGAAGAAAAGAAAAAAAAGAATCGACAGGTGTCTGAATTGGACAGGCTTAGAAGGGATCAAAAGAAAATAGTTGATCAAACCAGAGAAACCCTAACAGACGATCATACAAAAGCGATGTTTTGGCAAAACCCTAGCTTTCTGGCTTCCAGTGGAGGGATTGCGCCATGGAAATAATGGGTTTGGTTCGCATCACGGAGACATGTCATCAATTGCGGCGAGTAATTGAATTGAGATTTTGGAAAGAAAAGAGGGAGCGGAGGCGGAGGGGGAAGGGTGACGGAGAGTCCTAATTGTTTCATTAGAGCGCAGAAAAAACTCCACGAGGTAGTGTCCACAGTGTGTGCTTGTGGGCCCCTTCTAACTCATTTTCCATTATTAATTCTTTTAATTTCGTTATTTAATTATTCAAATTTGGATATTAATTCTTCGCATTAAAATCCTTCTTCGTTAAATGGGAAAATGTCATCTGGGTCCCCTAGTTGGACCCTTCTTCCAAACAGAACCAAATTCTATCTCTTATACTTTTAAGGGGGCGTTTGGTTCACTATTGTAATTGAAATAGTTTTAAATTTATTTTGAGAATAATTGGTATTTATTTGACATTTATTTATGTATTTTTTATTTTATTTCAATGTCACAGGGCATCTTTATAAAAAGGATCACCTCCTATTATAATGAAATTTTAAGTTTCAACAAAATGTGAGTTGTTAAATCCAGGTAAAGGGAACGGTGGAGTTAACCTTAAATGAGAATTAAAAAATAACATAGTTATCTTTTTCAATTTTGAGTGAAAGAAAAATTCCTCTACCTAATTTTCCTCTTCCTGCTTATCTCCCCCTCCACTTCTCTATACATGCCTGACTCCCCCACACTGCTCTGCCTTACATGTTCCCCTCAATGTCAATGTTATTTAGATGTCATGTTATCTAAATATCATTGTTATTCATCAATGAATATTTGTTTGGTTCAATGTTATGATATTAAAAAATATCAATGCTATCCAAATTATTTTTATTTAGTTAGAAGTTATTGAAATTATAATGACAAATTGATGGTGTTATCTTGAGATGTCGCCCGATTTGGGGTGACATCTAGATGTCAGCGTGTAATGACATTTTTGTAATTAATTATAATGTTATTTAAAGATGTCATTAAACCAAACAATTATTTTTTAAAAATAACATAACATAATATTGAGATAACACTGAACCAAACGCCCCCTAAGTCTATTCCTTTTTCATTTCTTTCACTCTTTCTGTCATTCAATTACCTGTGTTTTTCAATTTACATCTTTGATTATTTTCATTTGCAAGAAAAGGAAACTCATGAAAGCTTTTAAATCATTCGATGATTTTAAATATTAAAATTTCAATAGGATTTATCGGTGGCAAATGGAAGGACGATAAGAGAGAGGCATCAAGGCTATCCAGAGAGGTGGAGGTGAGTAAAAGTGTAAATCTGATAAATTTATCGTCTTCTTTCTATTCTCTCTCCTTGTCTTGTGTGAGCAAAAGTGTAAAATATTAGCGGGAGCTAGAATTTTGTGATTCAAAACGGATAAAAAACGATCTAATTTATTTGATAAAATAGTTTAAATTAATTAAACTTTTTTTATGTAATCTCAAAAAATGAATATAAATGGTTAAAAAATCACTCGTGTAATACTTACGTGAGTATGTCAATCTGACAAACAAGAACAAAAATTTTAATAGATTCTAGAGATTAAATACAAAAAATTTTAAATTTATATACTGTATTCAATTAGGGTCAATTTAAATAACTTATCTATTTTCAGCAAGCATATGAAAAAAATTTATGAAGGCATTTGATGCAATATTATCTAAATATTTTAAATATTTTATTATATAATATATCAATTATAATTATTTAATTTGGTAATATATTTAAATAATTTTATGAAAAATTATAATATTATTATTAAAAAATAACATAGATATTTAAATAATATATTAAACATTAAAAAAATATTTAAACAAATATCTTTTAAAATAAATTTAATTCTATTAAGGCTAAAAATTTAAAATTATAATTCGAAAAGTTCTCAAAAAATTATTTATTTTAAGGGACTGTTTACCGTTCTTCTTATGGTCTCCACTATCAATATATTTTCACGTACTTCTAAATAATTTATTATATACATAAAAAAATTTATTTTTCACATAGATTCATAAAATAAAAAATATTTTATTTAAGTCTCTTTCATATAAAAATAATTTTATGTGAGTTCTTTTCTACCGATTATATGAACTTGTAATTAGTCGTCAAGTAAATATTTAAATATATATATTTTGAAAAAATATATATAATTTAACAGTTAAAATTGATAAAATTCATAAAAAAAAATTTGAGCAAAAAATACTCTCTCAAATAGAAAGTTTTTGACTTTCTAGACCTACATGGAATAAGTGTTTTATCTAGTAACCAAGATGTAATTACCCCTTTACATTTGCCTTACTAGATCCAAAAATTGATTAAATTCTTTAGGAATTAATATAATTTCACAAAAATTATAATTGATTTTTAAATCCCCAAAATCAGTAAAATAAACATAAGAGCTCTTTTGGCTCATCCAAAAAATGAAGATGGGCTTGAAAATTTTCTTTTATAATCATTAATTTTATTTAATATTTTATATAATTATTCATATAATTAATTAATTAATTTTTAAAAAAAAAATGGGATGAAGCTCAGATAAAAATCTTTGTTTTTTTTTGTTCAAAAATTTTTGCTCTCTATTTCTTTTTTTATTTATAACCTTTGAATTTATGATTCTTAACAACTTTTAAATTAAAAGTCATATGAATTAAACAAATGGGATTAAAAATTAAATTAAACAAATTAAGATCACATATTTTTTATAATATTAAAATTAGTTTATTCATTTTAATATCCAAAAATCTGACTTAAAATTAGTTTAAAATTGAAACCAAGCATATAACTTTTTTTTTTTTGATTGATTTAACCAAGCATTTAACTATAAAACAAATAAGTCTCTGCCAATAATGAAAGTGGATAAGATGAAAGAGAAACCTACAAGAACCCTAGGCATCATTTTTGTGTGAAAGGGACTCTCACCTACATACATTACTTTTGGAGATTGAGATGGATCATTATTTGCAATTTTCATTTTCATGATGTGTTCTTTGAAAATCCGACATGCTACTATTCAACGCGGAACAATAAAGAAAATTATTCTAGTATTATAATTTTCATAAGATGTAAAATAATATTTATTTTATTTATTAAAATTTATATAAGGTAAAAAATAAAGTTAATTTTTAATATTGTAATTAATTTTTGGCTCAATAGAGTTTTAATCTGAGTCTACAGTAAACTAAGATGTTACACGCGGTATCATAGCCGCTTTACATTATTTTTTTGACGATAGTTAGAAGTATGTGATAACTCTAGGACAAATCTCATATCAGCAAATCACAGGAAAGATACCGGGTATATATAAGAACAGAATCATACCTTATAAATACATTTTAAAACTGTATGACCCATTAATCAAAATGAATAATATCTATAATACTTTTTTAGGTAACAGTGTGGCAAGCATCATTAAGGATATTGAGTTCTGAATTTAGAGATCTATGAGACACCCATGAGGGTTCTGACACTCTTAGAAAAATTTTACATTTACAAAACATAGGATAGATGTCAAGATTGAGAGGCGTCTTAGAACTGAGAGCCCCTTTAGGCCAAAATGTATAATATTTATGTTAGGTTGGGGTGTCACATATAATATTAGAGCCGCTCCTATTAAACTCCAAAGGCTATGATTGGTCCACATGCCATCGGTAACGTAAATCTCAACGAAGACGTTAGTCTCAAAAGAGGTGTATGTGATAACTTTTAGGTAGATCTCGCATGAACAAATCTCAAAAGAGATGTTTTGTATATATAAGAACATTTTCTTATTCTCGTAGATACATTTTAAATTTATGAGGCCTGTGAGATTAAGGCAAATAATTATTATGTGGTCAAATCACCATACCCATTGGTCTATGTGGGAGAGATTATGCTAAGAGCGGTTGTCGCTTCCCCTTGAAAATAGAATGTTTGGTTGATCCAATGTCATCAAATAATTTGTTTGAAGAGGCCAGGGACCCAACCGAATAGATGCCCTAACTGATTTATTGGCCCACAATGCAATTAATGCAGACATACCTAGCCATACCCTGTGGCATGGTATATGAGTTCGCTCCCTGGCCTCGATAATGAAGGTTATCCCTAAGTATGGGCCAACTTGACAGCAAATGCATACCTGAAGCCTCTCGTTGATGAGAATTATCTGCTCCCCCTACCCCTCATGTGCTATAAATACCTTCATTTATTGTATCCGAAAGACTTTTTCTCTCTCTACCTCTCACTTCGCCAGTATTTGGTTGGCTCTCAATTCTTCGACTTGCCAAGCCTTAATCCGATTTGCAATTCAGCCTAACTCCCTACCAACCTACGTGGGATTGCTCGACTACCCTATTTCCATCGTCATCCTAATCCTAAGGGCTTAATGCCCCGCTCCGTCTCCTCAATCCTTCCTTTATCATCGTTTTGGACACTTTTCCAACAACGATATTTATAAAAGCGGACTATTACAACACCTATGTGACATTTTTAATTGTAACATTTTTTACTTTGATCTTAATATATGAAAACCACCTATAAGGCTATAACCTACTCATTTACAGTGGCTGATTAAAAATTCTGATTTATTTGGATGCAATTCATCAGCACATTTTATTATCAAAAAAAAAAAAAAAATCAGTAGCACATTACTGATGAAAATGGTTCTCTATCTTCCATTCTCTTCCCCACTCTTTAACAAATTTAAAAAGAGTACATCAACATTTGGTCCAACTCAAGGACCAATCTATGTTAAGGAACAAAATCTTAGGCACTTGTCTATAATTACTCTTTCATTTATTTGCATGCAAGATGAATTTAAACCTTCATGAAAGCATCAACCAGAATTAGTGAAAATACATCTAAAGACTAATAGAGTGAATCAAAGAGCCATTTGATTCAATGCAATATAAATATTAATATTATTCAGATATTTATATAATTTGCAATTATTGATTTATTGATCGAACCATATTATATCATAGATTAGATCTTTAATAATTATTACAATTTAGGGATCTAAAATGTGACGTCCCGGTTTTCCGGACGCCAGAAAAATAATATTCTTTCCAATTTTTTTTTTTACACAAACCTCAATTCAATTTCTTTTAACTTCAAACAAAATTTCAGGATATTACAATTCTCCCCACCTTATAGAAATTTTGTCCTCGAAATTTATAACCACAGACTTTCATTATATAGTATATCTCGACCACCTCTTATATCAACACATAGATATAGAATTCTAGCATCTTCCACACCTCAAAACTGGAGAAATGAAACATATATAATCATTTCGAAATTCAGCAGATTGTTTACACATCCTGAGAGAAACCTCCAAACTTGGCAAATTATCAAATCATCTACCTTAATCAAGAACAATGACATAAACAGAACAAGAAACACCTGTCCCAGACAATAAGAAATATCATTTCAGCAAATATCAGAATTATCTGTACAATCAAAATCTCATTAATACACATCATTCATACTCATCTGTATAACCAAAACATCATCCATATTACAAATTAACAAAAACATCACATATTACATCTTAATTATCACTCTTCCACTTCTAAGTAATTCCCTTGCTTTACTTACAAGCAGATTTGATGCCACAATCTCTGAGTCTTCTACTAACTTATCAAACTCTATATACTGCTGTACTTTTAATGTATCCTGCATTGATGCTAGTAGACCTTCAATATACAGTCGACACTTCTCATTCTCGACCAACTTGTCCTTTCCTTCCTTTCAGATTCTGTATCACCAAGAGTCTTTATCACATCGTCACAATCATGCTTTATTGTGGTCTAGTTCGTGTATATAAATCACAAAAGACTATAATAAATTGAGGTGTGACATAAAAACTCTTAAATTTGCGACCTCTACTTCCTCCGTCCCAGAATAAGATCATTGTATCCCTTATCTAGTTGTCGCCTGAATTTGAATAACATTTAAATGTTAGGTTAGAGTAGCAATTATATAATTTTAAAAAATATTATTTAGATATATCTTTAAATCAAACAATTATTTTTTTCAAATATAACATCACAATAACATTAAATCAAACGCCTCCTAAATTCATTTAATCAGTTTTTCCAAAAGAAAAATCCCCGTTCTCTGATCTCCTGGCACAAACTTAAACAAACCAGTAATCTTCATAGTACTAAACAGAATCAAAGGCCTCGTTTGATTAGAAGGTCAAATTTTGAATAAGAAAAAAATATTTTATCTTATGAGTTTAATGAGAAAGAAATTTAATTTAATATTAAAAATTATGTAAAATGTAAAATAAAATTAATTCTAATATTCATATTTATATTAAATGTAAAATAAATTTAATTTTTATAATTAAAATTTGAGTTGGGCTGAAAAAAAAGGTTGAATCAAATGAGCCCAAAGATGGTCTCTTTCAGTGCCCTGCAATTGCATCCAAGTTTCTTCAGTTTTTCTGAAGCAAATTGAGTTTTTAACTTCCTATAGAAGGCCCAGCAATCCTGTTACACAATGATAAGAAAAGAAACTTCAATTTGACATGCAAAAGAGGAAACATGCTAATATTTCTTAAAGTAAATTGCTTTTAAGTTCCGAGATCTTTAGAATTTTTGCACACAAACCCATGAGTTTTAGTCATTACGCTTAAGTTCTCGAGGTTAATATTTTATTATTGTGTGATACTTCCTTCCATCACCCGTACAACATTAAATTTAAATAAATATCCTATTTTACTCGTTGAGTTATATATTCACTCATTATTATGATCTCACCAAATGAACTTATGAAACATTGATAAAGAAATTTTAGTAGCTTTGCAAGAGTTAAGTCTTCCATCGCAACTTCAATGATGTTCGCCAATTTGAACCAGGTATGCAATTGGAACATGAAAGGACCACACGACAGTAAAATATTAAACCCAAGAATCTACATGTATTGATTAAAAATTCGTGGACCGATGAGTAAATTCCCTAATAAGACCTCAAGGACATATAAGGAGGACCAACAATGCTTACTTCAATGAATAATTATAAATGGGATACTGATGCGGGACGGAAAAATGAAACCAATAATATTTATATTAATACTCAGCAAACTGATTAGCAAATTATTTTAATTAAGAGGAAAAATATTTTCTAGATAAATTATATGATAAATAAGATTTTTAAATCCCGCAAATTATGATATTTTAAAATTAAAATTAAATTGAATCGTATGATAAATAAGAATTTATCAATTTAGATTAAGGCGTCAATTTAAATTCAATAAATCAGATCCAAGGTTCAGGAATTTAGGACAGACGTCTCACAGTTAAATCCAACAGTAATTAACACACAAAGAGATATCGGGTCACACAATTAGAGCCAAATAAATAATTCAAGTCAAGCAAATAATTTGTATAGAAATCGAATAATCAGATTAATTGAGTTCGAAAAAAAGTTACCAACGAGTTGAATAGGAGACGAGCCACTGATCTGATCGAGTACAGAGCGCGCGGGCGACGGACACGCGAGCGGGCGCAGGAGGC
>JAEMOT010004201.1:64800-211603 GCA_019297695.1 Apostasia ramifera | reverse complement strand
ACAACGAACATGAAAAAACTTTCCCATAAACTGAAAACCAGATCTACGACTGAACAAATACCTTAAATTTTCTGCTGCCTTGTCATTTGAAGAAGCGTTATCTAGAGTAATAGTACTAACTTTGTTTTGAATACCCCATTCGAGTAAAATTTCAGAAATAGCCTAAAAAATTACAGCACCTGTATGAGGTGGATCTAAGCCACTGAAACTAATAATCCTTGATTGAAGGATCCAATCAGCATCTATGTAATGAGCTGTCACACACATATAGCCAAGAGTTTGATTGGATGTCCAGCAATCACAAGTTAGAGACACCCTTTGTACAATTTTTAGAGCATTTTTAAGACTCTCTTTCTCAGTGTCGTAAACTTTGATACACTCATTTTTGATGGCTTGTCGAGTGGTCTTAATGTAGCTAGAGTTCATTGACTTCATAAGCACATTGAACCACAAGTGTTCAACCATCATAAAAGGATATTCATGAATAATGATCATTTTAGCAATGATATTCTTGATCATATTATGATCATAAATAGGAGATACACAAAGAGAACCAACAACATCACTATCAACAGCATTTTCAGCTATAGGGTTAAACAGTTTTTGTTTTGTTTCACCCATAGCTTTGCTATAATGATGTGTGCGCAAATGCCTATTTAATTGTGAAGTCGTGCCGGTCTTTTGCTTGGCATATATTTTGGGGCAATATTTGCACTTCCACTTATCAATTTGTTTTCCTTTGTGAGTCATGGTTACCATTGTAAAATGATCCCATGCTTCGGATCTCTTTCTTTTACCCTTATCATCACCTTGCACTTTACTTTCAGCTTTATTTCCCGCTTTGAAAATCATGACAACATTTTTGCCAGCATCTTCATGCTGATTGAACTCGTTGTCTGACATTGAATGAGTTGATGTTGCTGATAAACAAAGTGCATGAATGAGATAATAAGAAATAAAAGAGAATGAGATATAAAGATTACAACTTTATGTACTACAAACATAGTCCCTCAGATTATTAAATCACAACTCATCATTGTAGTAGACTAAATAAAGGCAAATTTTAAATTAAGGAGCAACAAATATATTCTTATTTAAACATTATGCATGCAATAACAAAAAAAATAGATAATCACATAAAGGACAACATCACACTCTTAAAAAAAATCAAAAATGTATTTCTTTATATCAAAATGTATGCATGCTAGAAATAATCTGTTCTTATCAGAATGTATATGATATGAAATATACATGTAATATCTGTTCTTATACGTAATATCTGTTCTTCCAAAGAACTAAGAAATACTGAAAGAAACTTCAGAAATGAACAATAAAAAACTAACATGCAAAAAAGATATAAGAAGATCCATATCATAGAGCAAAACATGCTTCTCAAAATTTAAATGTCAATAAATAAAAAATAAAAAATATAAGATTTCTACATATATCAAATGTATGCATGCCAGAAATAATCTGTTCATATCAATATGTGTATGTCATGAAATGCGCATGTAATATCCGTTCTTAGTAAAAATCTTGTTGCCCCATCTCCTACTACTCAGAGTCAGAAATTTCAAATACTATCATCATTGGGTATCAACAAAAATAATCAAAAGCTTTACACATCTCACTGATTTATATAATAGAGCAAATTCAGTAAACTATGTTTCACAAAAAACTAACATGCAAAAAAAAATCTCAGATTCTCAATGATCTACATCATAGAACAAAAGATACTTCTCAGCAATTTGAATGCCAACAAATAAAGAAATAAAAATCATAAGGCATTGCACCCAAAAAGGTAAAAGGATAAGTTCAAGATCCATTACAACGAGATTCAGAGAGTTGTAAACTCATATTTGTCATCAAGTGGCGTTTGAGAGTGGAGTTAGTGAATAGTGACTGCCGACTAGTGCTGTGGAGATGCTGGAGCAACATTGAGTAAGACAACGTCAACGTAATCCAAACAACAGAGGTATGAGAAGATAAAAGAAGCATAAATCCAAGGTAAGTGTTTAAGACGCAAGATGAAAACCGTTAAAGAACGATTCCACAATGTGAATCAGTAAATCACAAACTTGCAGTCGTACTAAAGATGAAATAATTCTAGCTAGCAACCGACCGTTGGCCACTGCTAGTTTGCTTTCGCAGGCTCGCAAGCTTGCAGCCTCGTCTCTCGCCGTAGTTGCCGAAGCTGATCAGTCGATGCCGCTGTCTCGCACTCTCGCAGACTCGCACTCGCAGTCGCGATCGCAAGCTGAAGCTCACGCAGACTTCGCAGACGGCAGACCGTAGGGCGTAGATGGCAGACGAGAAATTAGGGCAACTGGGCGGCGAAGCGATTCGGCAAAAGCGGAAAGCAGGGGATGAGGGGAATGGCGGAAATATCAACTCAAAAAACAATCGCAGCCGTTGATTTCAAAAGCTTAATCTAAACCGTTAAAAAAAATTATTTGGCAGATTGAGATTTTAGGAATCAGGATTCGAACGCGGGTTTCAATTTTTATTTTTTTGCGCAGCACAAAATTAAAATCACTGAGGTATATCAAGAGATGAGAAATTATGTGATACTATATATATTAATATGACCTTTTTATTACTACTATAATAAATTTTCGATCCGATCTCGAGCCGAAATGATTTGATCCGGTGATGGCTCGAGATCGGATCGAAAAAATTATCGAGCCAAAATTATGGCTCATTAGTCGGATCAATTATGTCGAGTTAATTTCGATTCGATTCAAAATTCAATTTAATTATCGAGCGATTTTCGATCTTCTAGCCAAGTTAACAGCCTGTTACAGGGTCCACTCCCAACGTTAAATGCTTTTAAATTCCTTTTCGCCATCTCGAACGACGTGCTCGAAAGTTCGCGCTTGGATTTCTTGATTATTACGGTACTGCCACTTCCCTGGTAAGGACTACAGAGTACCCTTTTTTGAAATTATTAGAACATTTTCCTTTTTGTAAAATTTCGGCATCTTTTTCAAAAATTACTTTCGTCTTTTTCATAATTAATTAAAATTTCTTTCAAAAAAGATGGTTTTAAACATTAAAAATATCCGAAACTTAAAATTCGCTCGAAACTCATTTAATTTTTGAATCGACTCAAAATCAGTTCGAAAATTTTGAATCGAATTATGAGCTAAGGATTTTAGCTCGAAGTTCATTTTGAGCTAATTTCGAGTTGGCCCTAGCTCGCTCGAAATAAGATTTGATTTCCCTCAAAATTATATATATACTATAAATAATATTGATATATAATATAAATATATATAATTAAAATATTATTATATATAATTAAGTTAGTATTTAGCGATAGAATGGAGGATTATTTTTCTTAAGGTTGAGGAATCAAATCCTCTTGAATACATAATATTTTTATATTTTTTTACGATTACGAGCCGATTCAAATCATGATTCGAGCCGACCATCTCGAATCAAATCTCATTTCGATTTCTGACAGATTTCGAGCTGAGCCGAACTCAAAATTTTTAATTTCCAGTTGACTTCAACTCGCTCATAATCGGTCCGATAACAACCCGTTATCATACTTGAGTTTTCAATATGAAATTCTAACAATTTTTTTCGTTTATTATTTATTAAATATTTGTGTTTAATTAATGTAAAGAATATGTAATGTTTTTAGAGACTAAAATGCACCTATTATATAAATGAAATATATTATGCGTACAAATATCATTGTTAATTATTGGTGAAATAATTTTTAAAAAAATATTCTCATTAAAATTGCACCAGGGACCATCGTGTTCACTCAACCCAATAAAAAATAAATTTATTTAAAATTAAAAGGTCTCAAATATAAATTATATTATTTACATAAAATAATAAAAATTATAAAATTCAGAAATAGATAAAAAAAATTTTGAACTTATATTACTTAGATTTCTTCCTTATTACACAGCAGATAGGGCTAATAATAAATTGAATTTGAGCGAATTTGTCTCAACTTAAGTTCAAAAATTTCAAATTTAAGTTAAAATTTTAAACTAAAAAATAAGATTAAAAATTAAGCTTAATTTAACTTAAAATTAAATTGATTTTTGTTAATTTCAATCAAATTTATTTTATTTGCAATATATGTTATATATATATATATTATATTTTAGTTAAATTTATATGTATAATATATTTATTTATATATAGTTTTTTTAATATATATTTTATATAATATATTCATGTATATATAATATTTAAAAATATATCGAAATGCCTACATATATATAATTATGTATATATCAAGTTAATTATAAGTTGAATTGATTTTTAAAAAATACGCTAGTTATTAGTTATAAAAAAATCGAGTTGAGTTTGAATCAACAAAAATATGATCTAATTTTAAATCGAGTTTTAAATTTTGAGTGTTTTGCTCACCTTTAACACGGGAAGCTCCACAATAAAAAGTAGACATCAAATTTTGAACCACATAATAATACGTAAAAGAAATTATAGAACTCAAATTTAATAATGAAAAGTAGATATTATTCTTTTATCATAATTTATATTATGTTTCTGAAATATTCGTCAAGATAATTTTAATAAATAAAAGAAATTGTTTCATCAGATATTGACCTCATGGCCCATCAAGAGTTTCAATTTAATAATCAATATCATCTTATTAAAGCTGATAACAAATATATTATTAAAATATGTTAATATTCAGATATATATTGGAGATAAAATAAATTTAAATTTTATTTAATATTTATTAAATATACAATAAGATATTAATTTTAATTTTAAAATTTGTATAAAATATAATATAAAACCGATCTTTTATATTCACATTTGATTGAATTGTAAAAAATTATTGAGCTGATTTTAATTCAAACAGCAATAATATGATGAGAAATTAAAAGCAACCCTTTAATAGATTTTTTTTTTTGAAAATAATTTCTCGAATTTTTTTTTTATATTAATTCCCGGAACTTTCGTGAATGATGAGCATGGGGATCTTTGGTGGCTACTTCTGTAATTTTCTTGAACATCAATGGCATATGTTATAATTCCATCACCTTTTGCCTCTCTCTTCAGTTCTCACCCACCTTCTCTGATCTGCTCCTCGCCCATTCTTCCCGTTCCTTGCTCTCCTCTCTGCTGTCCGTCCTTCTCCATCGTTGAGCTCCTTGAAGCACGTACAGCTTCGATTGACAGTAGAGAGAGAGAGAGAGAGAGAGGGAGAGAGGCAGTTAGGTAGAAGACGACAGTGGAAAAAAAGCAGAGATGAGGAAGGAAAGCGGCGGCGGCGGAGCAGCGGTGGTTTCGGTCCCCTCCTCTCTCTCCTTCCATTGCCTCGACGCCAAGCCCTTCGTCGCCACTCTTGTTCTCCTCTCCCTCGTCATGGCCATCTGGCAGCTTCATCCCTACGAATCCCTCGTCTCCTCTACCTCCTGCTCTCCTCGAAACTTCTCCTCAATTTCACGGAACTTCTCCTCCACCACCTTCACTCCTCTCCACCGTCAAAATCTCGCATCCCCGTCCAACATTTCATCCATTTCTGCTGGAAGGATCAACAAAAACCTCCGCACCTTCCGACCGTACGGCAGCGCCGCCGCGCTCTTCGTCCAGATGGGGACTTATCGCGGAGGACCGAGCACCTTCGCCATCGTCGGGTTGGCATCCAAGCCCACGCACGTCTTCGGCAAGCCGTGGTTTAAGTGTGAATGGGTTCCCAATTCCAACCCTAATGCTCCCATTCGCTCTAAGGCCTACAAAATGCTCCCAGATTGGGGTTTCGGCCGGGTCTACACTGTCGTCGTCGTCAACTGTACCTTCTCCATTGTCCCCAACGCCGACAACGCCGGCGGCCGCCTCTTCCTCTACGCCTACTACACCCCCTCCCCTCGCCGATTCGAGAAATTCGTTGCCCTAGAAGAACCGCCAGGATCCTACAACGAATCCCGCTTCCATCCTCCCTACAAGTACGACTACCTCTACTGCGGCTCCTCCCTTTACGGGAACTTGAACGCTGGCCGGATCCGGGAGTGGATGGCTTACCACGCGCATTTCTTCGGCCCGACATCGCATTTCGTCTTCCACGACGCCGGCGGCGTGAGTCCGGCGGTGAGGGCGGTCCTCGAACCATGGGTGAAGCTCGGTAGGGCGACGGTGCAGGATATCCGGGCGCAGGCGGAGTATGATGGGTACTACTACAATCAGTTCTTGGTGGTCAATGATTGTCTTCATCGTTACCGGCATGCGGCGAACTGGACTTTTTACTTTGATGTGGATGAGTACATTTACTTGCCGGAGGGGAGGACTCTGGAGAAGGTGCTCGGCGAGCTCTCCAAGTACACGCAGTTCACGATCGAGCAAAACCCAATGTCGAGCGCTCTCTGCGTGAGGGATCCGAGCAAGAACTACTCCAGGTTAGCCGAGATCTCCTCCTTTCTTGGTTCTTCTTTTCTTTTGGATTTTCCGTTCTTTCTCTTTGTAGAAGGCATGCAAAGTTTGATTGTTTTGGTGTTTGACTTTTCGATTTTGTGTTTATAGAACTTTGTTCTTCTTTAAATTGGCAATTTTTGAGGTTCTGAAATTCTAGTCATTTGAGGGATCTAGAATTCTCTTGCAGTGCTGATGAAGGCTTTAGCCCTGTATTTTTGAAACACCGACAGGAATTAAAGGTGCCTTAAATTTGAGTTCAGCTTTTTTTTTTCCTCCACTTACTTTTATTTCTAGAATTGGCAGCTTGTAGAACTTTGTTCATCTCTAAAATTGGCAGTTTTTGAGGTTCTGAAATTCTAGTTATTTGAGGGATCTGGATTTCTCTTGCATTGCTGATGAAGGGCTTCAGTCCTGTATTTTCTTTTATTTAGTTTGTGAAACATAGACAGAAATTAAAGGGGCCTTAAATTTGAGTTCAACTTTTTTTTTCACTTAGTTGGGCTAAAATTCGTTGAGATTATAAGCTCTCTAACCTCACAGTTGATTAACTATTGGTTATATTGAACTTGGAATTTTGGATTGAATTTATTTCATGGGTGAAGGAAGAAGTTGAACTAAACTCGTGATTTTGATCATGGCTGTGATTATGGGGTTGGATCAGAAGAGCAATGGTGATGTTGTTTGATTGAGCAGGATTAATTTTAGGATTATAGCTGGAATTTTGATCCCCTGATCTCAGGGATAGTTTTCTGATATTTACAAAACTTTCATGAACTGATTCACTCTTTCAAGTCGTTGCTGAACTCTTTTAACGTATCTATTCAGGGAATGGGGATTTGAGAAGCTTGTTTTCCGGAATTCGATCACAAGAGTAAGGAGAGATAGGAAGTATGCAATTCAAGCGAAGAACGCCTTTGCTACTGGCGTACACATGTCGGAGAATGTCATAGGGCTAACAAATCACAAGACCGAATCCTTGATCAGATACTATCATTATCACAACTCGATCAATGTATTGGGCGAACCTTGCCGTGAATTCGTGCCAATGCCAGCCAAAGGCAATGTGACTTGGTATGAGAAGATCCCATATGTTTATGATGACAATATGAAACGCTTGGCTGACGAGATCAAGCGATTTGAAGAGCAAACAATCGGCCATCTTCGCAGCAAATGACATCCAAACTGCTATTATCTCGCTGAAAATTTTGAATCATCTTGGAAGATTCGCGGAGCTGGCTGAAGATGGGATTGAAAAGCTGGGGAGCATCTGGTGACCATGCTGTAAAGGTATGAATTTGATTATATTCTTTGATCTTGGTGTATATTTCTTCTCTTGCGTATTTCTCCTTTGAGGGTCTATTACTCCTGTTGTGAATTACCTTCTTTGTTATTACAAGATGAGAATCTTCTTTATGCTCACTTAAATTGAAAACCTTCTTTTTTATAATGAAGAAAGATCAGTTTTTGACTAACTGTCCTGATTATGGTTACAACAGGAACTATTATAAGGGTTGGTAATGAGTCAAGCTCAAGCTACTCATCCACAATTTGAAATTAAAGTTTTTCGATTTTGACAATCGATCGAGTTGAGTTTCAACATTACGTTTATTAAACTTTGCATGGTAATATCTGACATGCATGCGATATGCATGCATACGCATATGTCAGTTCTGATTTCGAGATGAATTGGTTTCATTTCGAGCTATCTGTTATCAATTCACGAGAAAATTTGTTGATTTTGAATCGATTAAAATTCATGCAATTATTGAGTGAGGTTGAAGCTTCGGGCATACAACTAGTGCTTGAATCATGCATGGAATAGGGTGCTCCCTTGCCTCTTCTCCACCCATTGCCTTGGTATCAGGCCTACGAGCGTGGTGTTTTCAATAATTGTGGAAGGCAAGGGTGGTGGGTCCTTTAAGGGGGGCTATTGTCTGCTTCTATATTGATGCCTATGCCTTCAATATTTCTGTTCATGCATAGCTGGAGGAACCCTTTTTTTCTTATAGACGCAGCTGCATGTCGGATTGTTTTCTAGATTTTAGTGAATTTGAGGTGAAGTTTTCTTTAAGTCGAGTAATTTTCATCGTGCACATTCATATCGTTTAAATCTTTTGCTCTATACTTTTGTTACTTACCGTGATAGTTGAGTTATTGTAGTTGCGTTGCTTCTTACCTGGGTTTGGCTGGAAGAGAGGGAGACGTTTCTATTCTTCGATTCCAAAAAGAGTAAATATCATACAGGTCCTTAAAGTTAGAGCGCAATATCAAATTAGTTCTTGATTTTTTTAAAAAATTAGCATGTAGGTCCTGGAGTCTCATTAATTTTTTCAAATTGGTCCTTGATTTGACTTAAAGATTTCACATTGATCTTTTTTTAATGGCTTCTATCAAATTTTTTAGAGAAAAAGTTGAAGCTCAATTACTAAACGCATGATAAAATGATCATTTATTTGATAGAATTTTAACAGAAAGATCTAATTATTAAATATGTTTAAAATCTGGGACTTGGATATTAGTTTTTAAAAATTATAGATCTATTTAATATTTTTTTCTGATCCGAGAAACCCGTGTTAGCATCGCAGTAGTTACTTAAATGAGCTAAGTTAATTGATGGAATATTTAATTGTTCAAATTTTTTGGGATCACTGTGAAATGCTTTAAAAAATATGAATTTTATCCAAACTAATCAGTTTTGTCAATTTTATTTCGATTAAAATTAATTTGAAATTCGTTTGTTTTATTTTGCTCAAAACTCAAGTTTTTAAGAGTAAAAATCTTAAAACTCGAATTTTTGAGTGTTAGATTTGATGTATTTAGATAGTCTTGTGAATAATTATAAGATTATTATTTTAAAATGATATTTAAATTTGAGTGACAAGTTTCTAATTATAATAGAATTTTAATTGTAATGGAAAGCGAACAGATTAAATTAATTTTTTTAATCTATGATGATAATGATTTAAATAAATAATAATTTAGAAGAAATAGTCATTTTGATAATATTGTTATTCAAATAATATGAATATGAGAACATAATGGTTTTTTTTTTTGATAATTACCTTACATGCCACACAATTTAGTTTTATTTACTCATCCATTCTTATTTAATTACGCTATACACACTAAAAATATTATAAAATCTTACATACACATATTTTAACTTATTTTTATTATAATAAATAATCATAATTTTTTAATAACCTAACTATAAAAATCTTAGCCGTTTATCATATTATTTTAAGGATATTTAAATATATTTTGAGTGAAAATTTTAAAATTTTAATGTTTAGGTGGCGGCAAATGAAAGAGACATTCGCGATGTGAATTGATTTTAGGACAAATCAGCGATTTAGTGTAGTATTGAGGAAGAAAAAATATGTACTATTAAGAGTAAAAATATAATTTTAATAATTTATTAACAGAATATTTTTTTTCAAATAAATTTTGATTAAGTTTTAACTCAAATGTGTATATGTAAAATTTTGTAATATTTTGAGTGTGCATAGTGTAATTAATTAAGAATGGATGGATAAGACATAAATAAAATTAAATTATATGGCATGTAGTTAATTATTTTATTTTTTTTTAAGGTAATTTGGATATTTTTATGTCATCCAAATATTCATAGCACTGAACATTTATTTTTTTCAAATAACCCTAAAGTCAGGGCTGCTGATCCATCTTTGAGTCGACTAGTTTTAACTTAAGATTGAATTTAAATTTTTTTAATTTGATCTCGATCTTAATGAATGAAAAACGTTTGATCTCATTTGGACTCATTCTTTATTGATTCAAGCTTGATTTGAGTTAAAGTTCCGACTTTTGATTAGTTTTTTTTATCTTTGAGTTCAAATCTTAGGAATACATGTCCTATTTAACTTAAATTATATTATCTATATTGATTTAATTTAATGCTTAAAAATAAAAATAAAAAAATAATTTACATTTAATATAATTTAAATAAAAATTATAAAGAAAATTTTAATGTTGTTGTGAAAAAAATTAACACATTGAAGCATAAATAATATTTTTTATTTTTAAATCGATTCGATTCTATGCCAACTCAAGATTAGATTCATAAAAATCTCTAGCTACGAAAAAAAACACATGGGTTAGTTCGCTAGGATTGAGTTTTTCGATCTAAAATTAATTTTAACTTTGAATTGATCGTCAATTTTCAAGCCAAGTTAATCGGCTTAATCGAAACAAATGCCGACTAAATTTGATGAGATTAATATTAAATTTGAGATTGACCCATTGACTCATTACAGAAAAAAAAAATATAATTGTCGGTGCTGAAAGAAAATGAAATGAAAATAATATAATTTTTTATGGTATGAAATTATTGGGAGATAGAATGCTAATTTCTAGCAAAAATTGAGAACAAGGAGGTGGACGCAAGACAAACAGTATCCCCACAGACACAAATTCATTCACACCACATGAGAGGCAAAGCTTACCTAACACTCATTGAGAACATGGAAGGGAAATTACATTCATGTCTCTTGATGTTTAGGCCATTTCATCTAGGTCCACATTTTTCATTAGTTTCGCGTAAGTTTTTTACTCGCGGGTTTAACAAAAGTTTTTTCCTTTGTGTCTTTGTCTTCAATTTTGATTTTGGATTGACGTTGTAAAAGTTTAACAATAGTTCATGATCAGATCAGTTGAACTAATTTTTCAATTGATTAAACTGATAAATTATTATTTTAAAAAAATGTATAAAGATAATAATATCTTCCAAAAAAGTAAAAAAAATATATTCAAAATAACAATCCTTTAAATTTTATTCATTTATTGACATCATTAAATGGTAAATGTCCTGATTTTTAAAAATCTGCTTTTGATTAAATCTAGGTCCAAAGTTCACTTCAATTTTATCGATATTAGAATTGATATTTAGCGCAACTAGAACTCGATATTCGGATCGATATTTAGCTCGCAATTATTGAGCCGAGCTACAAACTATGATCGGATCCGATCAAATTGGCTTAATCTCTATTTTTTTAAATGTCAATAATATATTCAATCATTTATTATAATTATTTATTATTTATACATAAATATATGCTAGTTATAATTAGATATTTGTTAGTTGTTTTTGTAAATATAGTTAATCTAATTTAAAATTCTGATAAAGTCATTTTTAAAGAAAATCAATTCTTGAAGGGCTTGAGTTGGCTCGAAAAAGGTTTGAGTCAGCTCGAAGTTGAAACAAACTAGCTCAAATTTGAATTAAATTAATATGAGCTAAATTTGAGTTTGCCTGGCTTAGCTCGAACTCGGATGGTCATGCCAGTTATTCACGCTGTGGTGTGTAGGGCTATCATATTTGAATATAAAATTACTTATTTTGTGTTGAAGTGGCCAAGTGCAGTCGATCGAATTATGTTGATAAAAAAATATGTCAAAATAGAATGAAATAAGATGATAATTTTTACTTGAAAATTCGAGTATCCAGGGGAAAAATCATGACGCAATCTAGGCGATTTAAATCTACTAATCGAATTTTTTCTCTTACAAAACTTGAGAGTTTCTAAATGGAAATCGAATAAGAGAATGAGTACAAGAGAGAGGCAGCTCGGCCAGCACCCAGAGAGTTTCTCCTTTACCTTATTTATAGCTTGGAGAGAAGATAACATAATGAGTACAGTTTGTCACGTCTGACACCTATTCTTGCAAAGGACAATTAGGCTGTGAACTCCCATACCGTCTTGAATGCTGAGTTGACATAGTAGTACGAAAGGTACGATTTAGTGATAGCTCCTTGAAGGGCTGTTCGACTAGGGCTGTTCGAGGAGGGCTATTCGACTAGAATGACTAGGAGTGTTAGAGAAAGTTCTAACATATTATTATATGAATCATGTGATCTCTGGAGTATAGAAATGGTGATTGAACATTCGTTTATGAATTCACAATTCTATTCAAATACGAAATACATTTTTATCATTTCTCATTTTCAAATTGTAAAAAGTTTTGAGTTTATAATAAATTTAACGTATGAGAACACAATGTCTCAGATGAATATATTAATTTCAAATAAATTAATTTTTTTAAAAGCACAACTATGTGCACAATTATAGATCTCATCAAACTATTTTAAGTTTATCATATTTTGTTACTTTCCCAATTAAATTGTTTACATATTAAAATTAAAATTTTCAAACATGCAGCTTTAATAATAACTATAATTTATAATGAACAATAAAATCTTAATAAAAGTAATTAATCCTTAAATATTAGTTCTTCCGCTAGTCAAATCAACTATTTTTGACTCCACACTTACCTCGTTTGGTTTGAGGTAATTTTTTTGCCCAACATAAATTTTAACTACAAAAATCAATTTTATTTCACATCTAATACAAATTTGAATATTAGAATTGAAAGTATTTCATATTTTATATACTTTCTAATAGTAAAATAAATTTCTCTTCTATTAAATTTAAAAACTAAAATATTTTTTTTTCTTCTGTCCAAAAAAAGCTCGTACCCTATTTGGCACAAGAACTAAAATCAGAGCAAAAAAAGTACTAGTTTAAAAAATAATAAATAAATTTTTATTACATTCTGTGCAAATTTCAATATAAAAAAATATCATTTTATTTTACATACTTAATTATTTTCAATAAAATTATTAACTTTATTTCACATCTTAGATCAAAATAGTCGAATCACGTATTTGAGTTTATTACAAGACTTTAGTATTTTTTATAATCAATAAAATTAATGGTAAATGAGTATAACCTAGAGCTAGTCATGATGAAATAAAAATAAAAAAATAAAAAAAACATTGTTGTTCTCGAATGTAATTTTAATTTTAATAAACAATTAATTGCTCATGTAATAATTAATTGTTTGCATACTTAGTTATTGAAAAGTTATTATGAGAATATTTAGTTTTATTGTTTTCTTTGTGTATGATATATGATTTTTGCTTGGATCTGATTGTGCTAATTAAAGCTCCAATTAAATAAATAATAATGTTCTTTTATGACTAGTAGTGTTAATCAAAAAAGAGATAATATTAGACTTGAGTGAAAAGCTTTAACATTTAAGTTTGTGCATTAGTTGCGAGTTTAAGTATAGGCAATATATGATCTACAAAATCCAACTCATTATCTAGATAAAATGAAATTATTAGCCATCGACCTTGTTATGACGAGAAACAATCAGATTTTTTTGGCTGAGCGGAAAAACTACGGCTCCTTTCGAGGAGGCTTCAAAAATCACTAGAATCAATCTTTTATAGGTTACAGTAAGAGAGATCCGCTTTTCCCCTGGGTACAGCCCGAGGGGAGATCTTCTTTTCCCATTATAGTGAGATATTTATAGCTTGTTTTACCCTGTAGAGTCATTTCAACAGAATGAGCTTCAGCTCCAGTGACAGATCATCAATGTCCACAAAAAGGGGGAGGGGGGGGCATTCCCTGGCCTTTGCTGTATGACGTACGAATGGTACCGTCTGACGGCAGGAGAGCCCATACCTCTTGAAAGCAGTATGATCACCGATACTTCGCCAAACGCCGGTCCAGATGCAACAGACCTCAGGCTGAGTAGACATTAGCCTAAAACAAAAAAATTGATTGATAAAATAATAGAAATAAAATTGATTGATAAATGAATAGAAATAAAACGAAACAAGCTGAAAGACGGTCCAAAAAATGAGCTGTTGGCCTCTTCCGCAGATATATCTCTGCTCTCCACACTCTTTAGAATCCCCTTCCCCACCAGCTTCTTCCCCAGCATCAGTAACCTCTTAGCTGTGCAGCCATGGAGAACTCTGTCAGGTTTAGGGAGAATAAGTTCTCTTTCTCTGCTCACAATTACAATATTAGCATTAGGTCCCTCAGCAATACACCTGTCTTCATCAACCCAAACTGAAGCAAAAGCTCCCTTCTCCTCTGCTTCCATTTTCGAAAGAACATTAGGCAAATAATTCACATTCTTCATGGTGGCAAATTTTGGAGGTTTCATGGGAATGGTGGAAGTTATGACCTTAACTTCTTCCAGTTCTTGAGTGAACTTTGTGTTGATGACACCTCGGATTTTCGGATCTTATATCCAAATTAAAAGAACAATGCTATATAGTGCGCATAACTAACTCTCAAAAATTCTAGACTTAAAAATTTTACGACTTTTGAGTATTGATTTTATTCATTAATTGAGAGAATAATATTTTATATTATTCCTTCAACTATTAGCTATAACCAATATCCAAAGTTCACTAGTTTTGAGAGCTCCATATCATTTTCTAAATTAAAAATTCGCGAAGGGTATCAAAAAAGATAAGATGAGACCCAAAAAAAATAATAGAGATGTGATGATGCCAATCTTTCATTTGCCCTTGAGGGTATTATCGTTGTATCCCATTATTGGAAAAGTTCACCGTGAAGTCGCTCAACGTTTCTTTTTTAATTGGTGATGCAAAAATATCAAACCATTACACGTCTTCTACAGTAAAGGTGTTAATATGGATTGAAAATCGATCAAAAGTTGAATCGATTTTAAATCAAATCGAAATTGAGTTAGTCTAAACAAGCCGACTAATAAGCCAAAAATTCGGCTCGGTAATGATTTCAAGCCGATTTTGAGCCAGAGTAGGCTTGACTCGATCCAGCTCCAAATCGACTAATTTTAAAATACATATTATATATAATACATATATATATATAATATGCATATACTATATATATATATATATATATATATTATAAACCGAGCCAGATCAAGTTGAGCCTACCCGACTTGAGATCGACTAGAAAAAAAAAGTAAAATTTCATTATTTCGAGCCACTTAAAAATGATTCGAAATAGGCTCGAAGTCGATTTGAATCGACTCAAGCTGGCTCGTGATCGATCCGATTTCAAGCAAGCCGGTATTGGCTTGGCTTGAAATCGGATAAGATAACAGCCCTATTCTGCAGTGATGAACCATTGAAGAAAATTATATTATAAAAACTGGATCGGGCTGTTAAAGCCTGACGCTCAATTCAAGCCACAATTGCATATTAAATTGAATCAAATTATCGTAAATTAATTCATTTTTATAATATTTATAAATTAATAATAACAATACATTAACAGAACAAGTATTAGTCTAAAATATTTATTATTTTTTTAAAACGTGTGATAGTCAACTTTTACAATTTTTACAGCACCGAAAATAATCAGCAATAGAGCGCAGCTAAAATAGATAATGAACCAAAACAATGATATGTAAATTTAACTAAATTTTTATTTGTTTAACTAAATTTTTATTTAATTAAATTAAAATTAATTCCATTAATTTTAACCAAATAAATTACATATTACGTAAAATTTAATATTAAAATTAATTATATTTCACATTATACACATAATTTATAATAAAAATTTAATTTTATTTTACATCATTATACATATTAAAATAATAATTAATTTATATTACACTTTTTACATATTTTAATATAATACTTTTATTTCACATTATTTAATTTCTATTTAATTTTAAATTTATTAAAATTAATTTTTACAAATAAATAAACCCTTGAAGACTTAAATGCGGCTTACCCAAACAAATCATATGAGGAGACTGATAAGCCCATACTATGAGAAGTTATTGGGTTCCGGACGGTATTTCTCGGGTTCGGACGGCGCACCGTCCGGAATCCAATCAGAGGGCGCCACGTGTGCCATACAGCTGGGTCCGAGCACACGTGGCGCCCTTTGATTGAGCGTCCGAACGGTGCGCCGTCCGCACCCAATAATTTTTCCCATACTACCAAAACAGGGAAAAATGAGAGCAAATTTTGTGTAACTATTAAACTCAAAAAAAAAACGTTATGGCATGAAATTAATGAAAAGTAAATTGAATTTTCATGAGTTACGTCCTTCAAAAGTTTAATGTTATTTGCACCGTAAGTTTAAGATTTCAAAGTGCATGCAGATTTAAAATGATGGCATTTAACCCTTAAAAATAATGTAAGGAGAAGCGCTTACAAGGTATGCAGCTGCAGATTGTAAGCCTTTCCATATACTTCTCTCAATGAAATGAATTCCTGCCAGAACAGAACTACACCTGCACTCCTAAGTTCTAACTCTCTGCTCTCGATCTGAAACTACATCTTGGAATTAAAGGGAAGAGAAAACTAAAGGGAACAAAATAAGGGGAAAATTCCTTATTCTACTTTCAATTTCTATTGTACAACTCATTTAATTAGCTATGAAATCATGAAACACTAATAACCTCAAGAAGCACTGGTGGGAAGGAATCGGATGTTGCTGCACTTTTTCAACTTGGCAAGAGCATCCCGGGACTTGGACTGCAGTAGATCGACATAAACAGCAGCGACCAGAGCTCGGGGATCGTTTGGCGAGTACGAGAGAGCTTTCAGCAAGTACCGGCTGGCCTGTTCGGCATTCCCCTGCAAGGCGAACATAATTCCGAGGTTTGTGCAGGCTACTGCACGAGCCTCGTCGGGCTTGAGAAGCAACCGCTGGGCATCTTCTGTTGCTGCTGATTTGGTTGCATGAGAGCTGCTCGGGTCCTCTGGATCTCCGCCTCGTTTTACATTCCACTTCTCCCGATCCTCTTCATTGAAAGGCGGCTCGATCGTACCGTTTTCCGTAAAAATGTAGGGAGACAAATATTCAGCAGCTTCATTAGGCCGGTTAAGGTAACAAAGTGCTTCAGCAGCATACATACGACCAAAAAACGCAAAAATTTTTGAACATTCTGGAAGTTGGAGAAGTGATTTTGCTGCAGATAATGCTAGGAGTGGGTTTTCTAAGCATAGTTCAGTGTATGCAAGATCTCCTAACACAGCCTGCTTGATTAGGATGTTCTCCTCCTTGCACAACTCCTCATAAGCAGTGGCAGAACTCTGCAAGGTAGTGTTTAGGTTTGTCGCCCCTTTATTTTCTTTAGAATCAACATTGGCACCAGAAAAACTGGGTGACTTTGGATCTACAGTTAATGCATTTTTTTGGCTCGATCCCTTGAAAGATTTGACCTGGATGGGATCTTCCTCAGATGTGACATTTGCTCTCTGCTTCGATATTTTCTTTTCTAAATTATCCAATAAAAACAGGGCTTTGTGGAGACATTGCCGAGCGAACGGAAGTGACAGCCGATATTGCTCATCAGCTGTAGACAAACAATCTGCACCTTTGGCATACCTATTCCTTAAGCTAATGTCTTCCAATATTAACTGCCGCCATTTTCCAGAACCTGCCACATGAATTTTTATTTCCCCAGCACCAGATCTGAAAAGCCCCTTCTCCATAGCAGAAAGACAGCACTCGGCTAACCGAAGCCATAAGACGGGTTTGCTGTAAAACAATGAACTGGCTTTTCCAAAACACTGAGCTGCAATCAAAGGTTTTCCACAGGTCAAGTTTTGTAGGCCACAATTGTATAAGATAAAAAAGGATTTATCCTGAGAGAAGGCTGATAGCGTCAAGGTTTTGTCGGATCGGATTGAAGAGTTTTTTTTTAGAGCCTTTGTGAAAAACATAGCTGATGTATGGGGGCTCTTCAGTTGATAAAATATGCACCCAACGTTGTTGTTATACATACTCAGCATTGCTGGATCTGTTTTATTCAACGATGTCATTAAAAGCTTCAAAGCCTTCTTGTAGTTACCACGGGCATATTCTAACTGAGACTTCAAGAGCAGTTCAGTAGAGGAATCTCTTCCTCGTGCCATGTTCATTGCAAGTTTAACTTCTCGTTTTGCAGCTTTCAGATTCCCAGTTAGAAGCAGCAGCCGGACTTTGTAAAGATGTATTTTTAGTTTTAGCTCATTACCAGGAGCTGCACGATCTACCGATGATTTCGATAAATCATTCACAGGCCTGGACAAGTTCTGGTTACCACCATCCAATGTCGAGTATAGGTTTTCAAACTCTAGAGAATCGTCTGACAAAGTCGTCCCAAGGGGATTCTCATTAACAATGCCACCAGCATTTGTTTCACAACTAGATGCGTCCGGAGCAATACTATTGGATGTTGAAACTTTTGAAACTTGGCTTGACGATTGTTGTTGTGCAATGTTACTATTATCGGTTTGGTTAGTCATGTAGCCGACGCCAAAAGACTTTTCAAGGTAATGAATCGTATCCTGAAATGAATAGAAGTTCCATCACGTATAGAAGCATAAGCAGAAGAAGGCACATGAAATCAATAATCTTTTCCATTTTCATCTCCTTTACTCCTAAAAACCTGCACCCTCTATCCCTCATATTTCAATGACAAACATAATCAAAACAAAAAGAGACCTAATTATTCTGTAGGATGAAAATATAGCAGGGAGGAAAACTCTCTATTTATATCCACCTCCTCTATTTCCCCGTGGTCCCTTTAGCCTCATCCAACTGTCTCCGTTCCAATTATTACTAATTGCTGTTGTTGGGTGGTTGATAATGAATTGCAAAACTTCACACTTGCATTGCAACTGACGTGTGAACTCTAGCAGTTTTTAAATATCTAATCACCTTTATCAACACATGAAGTAACAAATTTTTAAACCCAGATATTAAGAGCTTGTTTGGTCCCAAGACTACTTTGGTCATGCCCAAGACCAAAATAATATTTAATTAAAAAAACAACAATAATAATAAAAAATAAATTTTTATCATATCTTACACAAACTCTAACATAAAAAAATTACTTTATTTTACATACTTAATCATTTTAATAGAACTATTAACTTTATTTTACATTCTTAATGAATAAAATATTTTGATCTTGGGCATGATAAAGTGATATTGGGACCAAACATGCCCTAAATGCTATGAAACTCAATAAAGAAGCGCATTTGTAGTATTGCGTTAAGAAAGAATATATTGGAGATGTAAAGAATGATTTTAAAAAAAGAATCCCGACAAAATATTCAGATAAGAGAATTGAGCAAAAGAAATTACTACTAACAGACAGGTGTTGCAGTAATGAAGTAGAGATGGATGTGTAATAAACTTAAAAAAGCATCAAGTAAAAGCAAGATTATGTTAATGAAAAATGAACACCTATTAAAGATAATACATAGAGAACAAATTTATATGAAATCGGGCATGTAAAGGAACCAGTAGATAGCTAGTCCAAGCCTAGGGTTTTACTTGGAAGCAACCCTTTTTACCAGCAGAATACTAATCATTATAGCAACTAGAGCGAACAAGTGGCAACGCATGAAATAGAGAGCAGCACCCTGGTCAACCCGTTGAAGCTAGGACGAGAACTACAAGTTTTAGTGCAGTCATTGGTAGCAGACCTGCACAGGTCCTAGCACAGACAGCGACATTCAACAAGTCCCTGATGCGCCGCCCTTGAGATGACATGGAGTTCAAGTTCAACAGCCAAATGCACTTTTGGGTCTCGAATCATATTTTTATTCTTGCTCTCATTGTTGTAGTCTTTTTGGCTTTAGTAATAATGCCAAAGGGTTGCATGTCAAAATAATAATAATATAATAATGATGAAGGCTAGCATGGCCTGCCATGTGAATCTTCTCTTCACTTCATGGATCAGCTAATTAAGCCACTAGGATCCTCCCTCAAGGAATAGCTAACCTACTGTGTTCACATTAATCACTATAGCTACAAGACACCAGATCTTTTTTTTACAGGCAATGTATGCCTCACCCGGATGTATTTTGATACCCTCCGGTTCATAAGAAAACTTTTTATACTTGTTATAGTTTAATATAAAGGTCTAGGCCATTCTTCCAAAAAAAGGAGGAGGGGGGGGACCCATAGATGCACAAATAAAAAAGAAAAAAACATTACCATGAAGAAATAATAAATGGACTTATCCCAAATGAAATGCATTAAAGGTAGAAAAAACTTGCATAAACCAGAAAACAACAAATGCAGCATCGAACATGAATGCTTGGCAAAAGGTAACTGATAAAATGAATTCCAAGTAATTGTGAGAAGGTTATGAATAATGATGAATCCTGTCTTAGGACATAGTCAAACAGAAAGCTTCAACTTTTACCACATGCCCAAGTTTAGGCTATATTATGTTTGCTTGATAAGTTGTTTTTGGATGTCATCTAAGCTTTAAACCAGAATACATAAAAGATCATTAATAATACAAATTTTCAGGAAAACACTCGTGTCCCTTGAGAAAGTTTGGCACTCAACCCTTTAGTACGAACCTGAAGACCACCTTACATTAGATGAACATAAACCCAACGACTTTATATCACAGCTACTCCTAATAGATGCGCTAAGTGGCAAATAATTCGATGAATAACAGAACTATCTCTAAAGATAAGACTACAAAAATAATAATATTGATAACAATAATCAAATAATTATAACCTAACAAAAAGGAAGACAATTCAATTTATTTTGTTCATGAGTTCACTAAATGTGATGCTAAAATAAGAAACCAAGAGAAAGACCGGGGAAAGTTATTGCTTAAAGTTAAGGCCCCGTTTGTTTTCAGTTAAAAATTAACCTGGTTTAATTTTAACCAGACATATCAAATCACACATAAAATTTAATATTAAAAATTAACTTTATTTCACATCCCATACACATTACTAAAATAATAATTAACTTATATCACATCCCTCACATATTCCAACATAATAACTAACTTTATATCACATTTCTCACAAATCCTAACATAACAACTAACTTTATTTCACATCATTCACAACTTTCAATAAAAAAATATCTCTATCCAAGTTAAATTTTAACCTTGTTAAATTTAACCTTACAAATAAACAGAAAACAATAAAAACTACAAGTAGTTGAGGTAAAATAAATAATCGAAAAATTAGTTCCAAAAGACCTTGGATGGCTGGACTTGCAAGAGAAAACTCGGGTAACCACTCCAATCATCCCAAGAGCCAAAAGATAATAAGAGATTTAAAGAAAAACTCCTTGCGGATAACACAAGTAATCAAGGTAAGGCCCATCGGGGTAATACCTCAAGAAGTCTTAGATAATTCATAAAATCCTGAAGACAACCCAGTCGACTCAAGAAGAGGCAAATGAAACCTCAAAGATTGTCGAGCATGCATACCTGAGTAAAGCAAAAGAAGCCCTCTCCTATATCATTCCCCAAACTCGCTACGATGGATTGATAAGGCCACAAGTGAGAGAAGCTCAGAGTGCTACAATACTTGCCCGAAAGTTCACCCAACCAACAAGCCCGAGACAAACTCTAAGAGGATCACAAGAGGACCATTGGAAAGTCTACAACAAGATTTACTGGTTAGGTAGGCACCTACTTTATGTCATCGAATGTTGCAAGTAACTAGGGTAATGAGGGTAAAAAGGTAAATTGATTATAATTAGGGAAACTGTTGCGGCATCTCCTTGTAACTCTTTTGTCCTATTAAAGGGTGCTTGTACATTTGTAAAGAATTTTTTGATCATTTGGAGGGTGAACATACCAAGTGAGTTAAGGGGAAAACCACTATCTCAGTTCTTCTCTTAGCCTCCACGTTGTCCATCCTACCACAAGACTTCCGCTTAGCTTTTGAATCAAACCTGTAACTTTAGTTTCCGTTCGACACAAAGAATCCCAAGTTAGAGAATAGCTCGCTGAGGAGGAAGTCCGGTGTCAATATGGATCAAAACCATAATGAAATGTTCAATTAAGAAGAAATGAACTATATCTTCTTAAAAAGAAATGAGGAATATGGGACACACAGTATTGCAGAGCTTTGTCGAGAACGAAACTCTAAAGAGGTATCTCGCAAAAGACACTAGAAAAAGAAGAGAATTCCGCAAATAAATGGTTTTACTTTGCAAAGGTAAAATCAACTGAATTGATTCCAGACAATAAATGTTATAAAAAACATTTATGTAACTAATATGAAACTGACAGCACCTAGATTTGCTCACAATGAATTTAATAACAGCATAGCATTTTATTCGATTAAGGAAAAATATAAACTAAAACTACTAATAAGAACAACTTACAGCAGCTTTAGTTGCATTCCCAGAAGCTAATGCAACATCTAGCATTAAAAGGCACACATGAAGAGCAGTTCTCTGTGAAAGAGGCAAGAATAAGCATATGGTTCTTGCATAGATGGTGAAACAGGACTAGCACGTTATACCTCATCTATGGGTTCTATATTGTGATACAATGGCTCTAGAACAGACAGTGCACTTGCATATTCACGCAACTGGTAGAGTACAGCAGCCTGCAGAAGTGACAAGTTGTTCAGAAAACAGGAGTGACAAAATAAATGTTTTCTATGAAGAAATTAGCAATATCACGATAATCAGGCTTCATATACATACTGTGTTAAATATCACCACAGAGGCTTCAAACTCATCCGCATAAAACACACTACCAGTTTCTGTGGACGCTAACTGATTTACAGAAGAACTTCCCCTGGATAAAGATGCAGCATTAAGTCCAGGTATGCTGGAACTTTCATTTTGCTCTCCTGCTCCAAGAGCAAGCTCTTCGCTTCTCTTCTAGATTGAACATGAAGAATTGCCAAAAATATACAGTCAGAAGAAAAATCAAAACAACAGTAGTATATAACACCGGAAACTAAATCAAAAAGAAAAAAAAAAAAAAAACCAGAAACTACCTATAAGCATGAAAATGTCAGGTAAACCTCTACTGCTAATAAAATGTATGCAACCAGAAACTACTTATAAGCATGAAAATGCCACGAAAAGCTCTACTGCTAATAAATAGAAAGTAATGATTAAAAGCTATCAAAATTGACTAAAAATTCAAAAGCACATAAAGAAATTCATACTTGAGCAATGCTTCTAAGTATATTATATGCATATGCATACAAGTGCATAAAAGCTATCAACGTTGACTAAAGTTCAAAAGCACAAGAGAACATCATTCTTAAACAAGATGTTTACATATATTATACAATTAACACATGCAAAAGTAAAAACTTTTCGTATTAGGGTTTAAGATTTAGGGTTTAGGGTTTACATAAGTACTTATGCATGCTCATAATTGTCATCAAATCCACCAAATAGTCATACATCAACATTGTATCGTCTCAAATAATTGAGTACCTGTATTTTTAGAAGAGAGGATTCAAATATAAACCACAGCAAAAGGAAAGGCATTATCCAGAAATTGCAATTGCCAAAAGGGAAAGACGCATGCATAATGACATAATAGCTACTGCATTATAGCCATTTATGTACATTCAATATATTCAATGGTCATTTTTCATATATATATGTATAGATATACACTCAATGGATAAAGAAATACATACAGTTGAACAAGGTACAATAAGAAATTGCAACTCATCGTAGAAATTGTTCTTTTGGAAAAATCCTGAAATGTGAAATATAGGTTATGCTATTCATCATTAAAATAGCATAGATATGCTAATTACTAATCTTGTTTAAGAGATGAAAAACAACCAAGATCTATATTCTTTATCAGAGGTTGAATTAATAATCAAAGAATAATTAGGATATCATAAAACACGTTTTAAGAAAGTAGGGAAACTTACCTTAACCTTATTGAACACATCAAGCAGCTTCCTTGGATCAGAACAACCATCACGATAGTATTCAGCGACAACAATATTATGAAGTATCTGAAAAGGATAAAGCCAATTCACCACTGCGTCAATCAACTAATATAAAAAAAAGAGGAGGAAATATAAATGCTTTTTACTACAATGGGAATGCAAAAGAGAACTGACTAATAATATGGAGTAATAAAAACAAACCTAAAGCTTAAAAAACAAAAACAAACCTAAAGCTTGTTTTTTATTAAGCCACCTAATTTTGTAATATATACATGTCCTAGAACTTTGCGATGCATCATTCAAAGTTATAATTTTGCAATAATTGGTCGATTGTTTATTCACTGAAGGAGTGGAAGGGTTCAAACTAGAAGACATAATCCAACTTCAATCAGAAAGAGATCCCAAAAGCTTCATACCAATACACAAATATATATATATATATATGCACACACACACACAAACACATATACCTACAATACACACACACATACATACATAGAAGGGGAGAGAGATGGACAGAGCAAGACCAATAAGCACTCAATGGCATCTCATTAATCAGTACCATATCAATTAGCGCTGCAAGAAACCAGTGATATAGGAAGCAGAGTTGCAGGAAACAAATCAGATTCAAAAAGTAGGTTACCAATGCAAAATGGAAGCCCTAAAAACATATACAATTTAAAAAAGAAAAGATGGTTAATTCCACAAAGACAAAATGTCATATAATGTAACCTGAAAAATATTAGTAAAGTTTGCCAATTCCAACAAAATGCTACTTCCATCAGCATGCAATGATATAGATGCACATGAATAGATATGTTGAAACACTGTACGAGAGTCAAAGATTCAAAGCCGAAAATGTATGGTCATCCCATTCCAATGCAGTATACACAAGCGTCAATCAAGTTACAACTTAAAGTCATCATCATTGTTGTTATTGTTATTCTGCCAGTTCTCCAATTTTTCTGAGGAATTCCTTGGTCCGAAAAAAAAAAAAAAAAAAAGAGATTGCATAAAATATAAAATATGGTGAAGATGAATGTGTTAAATAATCTACATCTTAATGAAATCAAATACTTACGATCCCATAGCAGGTCACAACAACTAAAACAAACAATTCTCTGAGAAGAAACAAAAGGGCATGCTTAAAATTTCTTCTCGAGAAGGCCACATATATATCCTCTGGTAATTTCTAAATCAAAACTTCCCATAAAACTACTTAAGCCAAGCAGTACGGAGGAGCTATGAACCTTCAGCCAAAAAAAAAAAGGCAAACAGTAAGCCGCAATCCCTACATAAGGACGGTTAAACGGCAAGTTTTAAGCAACATTTCCAGACAACAAACGCTCACTGAGCCCCCCAAAAAGATCCAACAGAGTAACATCACGCACCTTCGGATCGCCGTCCTTCTTCTGAAGAAGCTTATTCAAGATCTCAACGCACTCCGTAAACCTTCGACTCTGGAACATAACTTCCGCCTCCTTTGCCAGTCCGGTCGTCAACACGTCCTCCTCGGAGGACCCTTCCCTTCCCGCAGCGGCCGTACTTGAATCCCTCGCCTCCATCTTCAGATCTGGTGCCTCCGGTCGAATCCCCGGACCCAAGCAACCAGAACAAGAGAAGAACACCTCCAGCAAACCTACTTCTATGCTCTCGCTCTAAACACCCAATCAAATCAAGATCGCGCCACCACAAACGAGCATCAGAGCTTTTTCCTCCATGGTCGGGGCCATTTCCAGTGAAAGCGGTGGAGCTAGGGTTCCGGGAGGCGGAGATAGCTGGGGTTCAGGGTTTAAATTCGAGCTCGAGACTCCGATGGTAGAAAGAAGAGAGCTCGGCCTTCCGCGGTAGGGCTTGGACGAAAGCGATCGAGGCGATGGAAATTGATACAGCTGAAATGCCAAATGGCGATTATTTGGCGCCGCTGAGAAATAGATAGCAGAGAGAGAGAGAGAGAGGGAGAGGCGGCAGAGAGCGAAGGGCAATGGAAGGTTAATTGTTATGGTCACGGAGTAAACGTTATTGGCCCATATCTAATGTACTAAGTGCAGATGCTGTGTGCCGGTTCCTGTAGCCGAGTTCTCATTGGTGGGTGCAGTTACCCAGCGTAGAGCTATTAAAAATATTCAAAAACTTAAATCACACGCATACATAACTAGTTTAAATTTTGATTTAATTAATTTTTTTTTGAAACATTGGATTTTAAAAAATATTTAATTTAATGATATTTTTAAATTTTTTTAAAAAAAATTATAAAAATATTACTCAAAAAATAATATTTAGATATCATAACATCTAAATAATATGTCATAACATCAAGATAATATTAGTCCAAACATACTTTTAGTTAAATTTTAAATTACATAAAAACTTGTAATATATTTTAAGTTAATTTTGAGTTAAGTTGATACATATACAAATTAATTTAAATATATGATTTTAATAGCAAAAATATTGTTATTAGTGCAGTTGATTCCTGTAGCAAACATATTTGGAATTTACAATTTCTATGGCTTAAAGTAAATGTATTGATGCAAAATAATATATAATCATAATTTATCATTAATATAAATTAAAAATATAATTTATTATGACTTAACTCGAAAGATAGTTTGAGTTGACTAAACTCAATTTATTTTAAGTCAACTCAACCTGAATTTGATTTTCAAGCTTAAGTTTAATTCAAGTTGATCCAAACTCGCTTAAATTCGACTCATAATTCGTATTAATACCAACTTGATCGATTAAATCACGACATAATTATAAGTTAATTCTTAGAATCTATTAGTAATTTGTATTGTTTCCAACCACAAACATCATGACTCTCCCATTGGGTTAAAAGAACTTCTTCACTACTGTAACTATTTATAAATTAGACTAAAAAAATTAAACATTTATATTATATAAAAAAACTTAAATTTTTTCTTTATAGGTCTTCCCTGTTTGGCGCGAGGATCAAAATCAGAACCAAAATGGTATTAGTTTAAAAAATAATAATAATAATAATAATAATAATAATAATAATAATAAATAAAAATTTTCAATCATTCTACATAAATTTTAATATAAAAAAATATTATTTTACTTTTAATACTAAATAATTTTCAATAAAAATATCAACTTTGTTTTACATCCTACACTAAAATATTCGAATCGAGTATTTTGATTTAGAATGTGAAATAAAGTTAATATTTTTATTAAAAATTATTGAGTATGTGAAAAAAAAATATTTTTTTATATTAAATTTTATGTAAAATAATTAAAATAATTATTTATTATTATTATTTTTTAACTAGTACCATTTTAATTCTGATTTTGATTGTCGTACTAAATAGGATCTTAAGATTTCTTATTCATTCTCATCCTCCTAATGCACATTTTTATTATTCATTTGAGGTGATATTGATGAATTTAAATAATATTATTATTATAAATAAAAAGTTAAGACATTCACATGTGTGTCATACAAATTTTTGAATATTATTGATATATTAAAGTTTTTAATAAAATTTGAATCATAAATATGATGTATTTAAAGAAAATGTAACATTTATAAATTGGGCATGTCAAGGAGCACACAATGGGGCACTCAATATATATCTTTATTGATTGATTTAAGACTACCTACAAATAGACCTGGGCAGTGGGCAGGTCGGGTCTGGCATGAGCCAGGTTTAATCAGGTTTTGACTAAGTCAAAGCGGGCTCGGACCGAATTTAGCCCAGTTACAGGCCTACTTTTATGATCAAACCCGCCTAATGTGAAGGACGGGCTACCCACGAGCTCAAAAGGCCTGAAATTTATATCTAAACATAAATTTAAGTTCTGGATATTTTGGTATGCTATATTGCTATTTATGTCTTTCATATAGAATCATATTATATCTTGCGGCCACATACAACCAATTTTATCTTAACAATCACTTAAAATTCTTGGCCTTTTTCATTGGCTGAAGGCCGAAAAGCTGAAGAGCTTGAGGTTCATTTAATTGAAAAAACATTTTAGTTCATTATTATTTTGGTATTATATTATGTAATGTAGATGTTATGATATTTAGATGTCATTTTTTGATTAATAATTTTATAATTTAATAGAAAATTATTTATAAATATCATTAAATCAAATAATTTCTTTCTCTAAATAATATAATATAACATCAAGATTATATTGAACCAAATGTCTCCTTAATCATAATTAAAATTTTATAAATTAAAATATTTATTTTATTTTTAAAAAATTAATTTATATTTTTATATTTCATCTTACATAAATTTAATACTAAATAATCAATTTATTTCATATTTAACATAATTTTTAATATATTAACTCTCATTATTTAATATTATATATATTTTAAAAAAAATTATAATTTTTTTTTTCAATTATATATATATTTTAGCAAAACTGAGCCTGAGAAAATGAAGGGATGTTGATAGAAATAACAAACAAAAAGACAGATATAGCTCTGAAATGATGTTCCTAAAATCAAGTGAATTCAAGTGAAAAGGTGGCTTAATTTTTTCTTTTGTAAGGAAAATTCAATTCACAGCACAAAATAAATCACAATTTATTTTTTTGTTGATTAGTTTTGGTTTGCTATGTTTCAGAATTTTTCAATCATTTTTCATTATATTGTATTTTTCATCTGTCATTTTATTTTTTTCAAAGGAAAATCTGCCATTTTATTTGCTGTAAAAATGTTTTTTTTAGATGTTCAGATCTTTTATTATGAGTAATATATGTAAATAGTAAAATTTTAACATGTGGGCCTATTTATTTGTAAGATTTAAATTTAATAAGTTTAAAATTAAATTTGAATAGAGATTTTTTTTTTAGGGATAATTACATACATGCCACACCATTTAGTTTTATTTATGTCTTACCCATTCATTCTTAGTTAATTACGCTATGCACACTCAAAATATTATAAAATCTTACATACACATATTTTAACTTATTTCTATTATAATCAGTAATCATAATTTTTCAATAAACTAATTATAGTTAGATTACAAAAGATCTGAGTCGTTCATCATATTATTTTAAGTATATTTAAATATATTTTGAGTGAAAATCCTAAAACCTTATTGTTCAAGTGGCGGCAAAGAAAGGAGACATCCGCGACGTGAATTGATTTTAGGACAAATCAGCACTTTAGTATGGTATTGAGGAAGAGAAAAATATATACCATTAACGGTAAAAATATAATTTTAATGATTTACTAACAAAATATTTTTTTTTTCAAATAGATTTTGATTAAGTTTCAACTCAAGTGTGTGTATGTAAGATTTTGTAATATTTTGAGTGTGTATAACATAATTAACTAAGAATGTATAGGTAAAATATAAATAAAACTAAATGGTGTGACATGTAGGTAATTATTCTTTTTTTTATTAAACATTATGAATAATGTGACATAAAGGTTAATTATTATATTGAAATATATGAAAGATGTAATATAAAGTTAGTTATTATGTTGAGATATAAGTTATTATTTTGATAATGTGTGTAAGATGTGAAATAAAATTAATTTTTACTATTAAATTTTATATGTGATGTAATATGCCTGTTTAAAATTAAATTAAGTTAATTTTGAACTGTCAAATAAACAAGAGCGTAATATATTTTTTTTAGATAAGTAAATGCATGTTATTAAAATCTTATTATTTCATATATTTGGTTTTTAAATTTTTAATATTATATATTAACACAAAATTATATGAAAAATAAATTTTATTATATTCTTGTTATAATTTTATGACATAGATTATGCATAATTTGTAATTTTTATTTAATTTTTTATTTAATAGAAATTTTGATATTAAATATGTAAAATAATTAATAAATTTTTTAAAATTTTTGTGTCGTATATAGTTGCAAATATATCATATATATTATATAATTACTGCACGTTGTTAGCATTAAGTAGCCTGTGTTGTTTAATTAATACTTCAATTTTTTCTAAAAAAAAACTTCAGATTTTTTTTAAGTTGATGGTACTTACAGCTGCATGCGATATTGTATTTTAGGAAGTATTTGATTGCATGTATCGTGATGTTATTATATATTATTTAAAAAAATAATTTAATTGATTTCATGATATAATTAAATAATATTATAAAAAATTATAAAATTATTATTTAAGATATCATCCAAATTTAAATGTAGAAATTAAATATAGAATCAGATTTTTTTCTCTGATTATAATAGGAGAAATGAGATTTAAATTATTATTTATTATTTTTTTAATATAATAGTATTAAATTAAATAAATAATAATTTAAAAAATAATATAAATATATTGATATTTAGATAATAATAAACTCAACGTTTAAATGAGGATTTATGAAATTATATAGCTGCTATAATTTTAGATATTTAAAACTATACTTTTTTATGTGTAATTGTCAAATATTTACTCTTTTTTTTATCATAAATTACCTACTTCACTATTGCAAAAAGTCAAATTATTTATATCATTTACAGCAAAAATTATTTATATTATCCAAAGGAAATATTGTATGTGCTCCAATGTGAATTTTTTTTTAATAGAACTTTTAATAGCATGGTTACCCAAATGTGAAACCGAACTGTGTTGGCCTTTAAGCCCTCCCAAGAGGAGGATGAATTGAGATAAAAAAAATTCTGAATAAATTATACTTATGAAAACAATAACAGGTAAAAGACGTGTACAAATAAATATTCAAAGTAGATGAGAAACAAGTTAAATTACAGCGAAAATAAGTTAAACAGAGTACTAAAAAATAGATTGGTCAATTTTATCAAATAGATCGGATGAACATGAACAGTGCAGAAAACAGAGAAGGAAAAATCGGTTAATAAATCTTGTAAATATATTCTTAATGGACTCCTTGGGATTCATTTCGAATAATTCATAGGCATGAATCAACATATTTATCTTTGATTCTTTGACTTGATTTGTCCCCTTATAAGTTACCTCAAGCTTGGATCATACCTCATAAGCAATGAGAAG
Organism: Apostasia ramifera; assembly: GCA_019297695.1. NCBI lineage: Eukaryota > Viridiplantae > Streptophyta > Magnoliopsida > Asparagales > Orchidaceae > Apostasia > Apostasia ramifera. Next base: position 180,734 of record JAEMOT010004201.1, on the reverse strand, counting down.
GGTGCAAATTCGGTTAAACTCACTAGGAGATAATCCATATTGAAGATGATTGAGTGCTTTGACATTTAATTGTGCTAATTTTTTCTCCTCAACCGCCATCTCGAAAAATTTCTTAGGAGTAACCCTATCTTCCTTCATAAGAAAGACAAAGGGCTTACGAGTTATTTCTCATAGCTCTATGTCAATCCCTTGAAGATATATCATCATCCGTCTTTTTCAAAAGTTATAGTGCAAACTTTTGAAAAGAGGAGGATGATTAGCCGAAAGACCCTCATAAATAGCATCATTGGGTATGTGCATGGGAAGAGTCATTCCATATTAATCCTGAAATAAAAACAGTGAAAAGAATACAAGAGCCTGCTCTGATACCACTTGTTGGCCCTTAGGCCTTCCCAAGAGGGGGTGAATTGGGATAAAAAAAAATTTAAATAAATTATATTTATGAAAATAATAGCAGGTAAAAGGCGTGCACAATCAAATATTCAAAGTAGATGAGAAACAAGTTAAAATTACAGCAAAAATAAGTTAAACAGAGTACCAAAAAGCAGATTGATCAATTTTATCAAATAGACAAGATGAACATGAACAGTGCAGAAAACAGAGAAGGAAAAATCGGTTAATTTGGGCAAATAGACCAAAATAACAATATCAATACAAAAATAACTCAGAACAAAAAACGTGAGAGATATGATTTAGATACTATATAAATCAATTTTATTAAAGTAATTTGAGCTTATTTTTAAGTTAAAATCAGATTTAATAATTTTATGTATTGGTCAAATTTTACTGCATTAGAGATGAGAGAAAAAATACACAAGCGATTTATAGTGGTTCGGCTTCCCGCCTAGTCCACTCCCCACGCTCCTCAAGTGGGATTTCAATCCACTAGCAAACTGGCTTTTTAACAGGAACCAAAGTCGAACAAACCCGATTACAATTTTACCGGCTTTTTCTAGGAATCAAAGCCGACCAAACCTTATAATGCACCGGTTTTTTCTAAGAACCAAAGCCGATCAAACCTTACTATGAATTTTTATACGGGAAAAATTCTAACCCACCTATTTTCCCACTTAATGGGAAAAAGTAACACCTCCACTAAAGGAGAGAACAAGAGAATGAAGTGATACTAGTCTAGTTAGCTAACATTACAACTTGAGAGCAAGAAGAAAATTACACAAGGATATACGCGTAGAGATTTGCCAAGAGAAAAAACTCGTAAAAACAAAAATGAGTTACCAACAACTAGTTTAAAAACTAAAAGAAGCTAGATTTTGAAGAGAAAAAAATATTTTCAAGAACTTGGAATGCTTAAGCAAGAATGTCTTAAAGTAAGAGCAAGAAAAACTTCAAGAAAGTCTCAAATATTCTTTTTCCAAAATACAAGCTTGCTGATTTCAGAGAACCCAAATGCAGGAAATAGAAATAGAAAACCTGAAGTTGTTTGCCAGCAAAAAGAAAAATGCAGCTTCAAGTTTTTGCTTGATTGCTAGTCAAAAGCTTCTCCAAATGATCACTTCTTTAAGAGTGTATACAGATTTTCGTTAGGGAAGAAGTTAGGGAACACTTAGAGCTTGAGAGGAGAGCTTAGAACACTTAAAAAAAATTCTGCAAGTGTATATTGTGCAATTCTGCAGTTTGGACAGCAAGAAAAAGAACTCAGCTGAATGAATAATGCCCTTAATTCAAACTAATCAATAATAGATTGTCATGCGTCTATGTTCTACCCAAAGACCAATGAGAGAAAGGTAAAAGGAGAGCATTTTTACTTTTTTTGGGCTCAAGAAATAGTGATAAAGTTCCAGAATTTCTGAAAATATGTTCCAAAAAATATGACAGCAAAAACAAGAGAGTTGGAGTGAGAAAAATTATTAAAAATACCAATGTGTGCTTACTTAGCATAAGAACAAATGAAGGGATGCCACATATGATTATTTTGCCCTTAAAACATGCTAAAAAGAACTATCATATCTCAGCACAAGTACAAAAATTCTGAACAAAAGGATATGAGTTGAAAAATATCAACTCAATATTTTTTCTTTTGGAAAAGGACAAAATAAGAAAAAAAATAAGGGCTTTGTGAACTTTTAATAAAAAGAAAAAAAATGATATATCACAAAGCTTTAAAAATATCAAATAATGTCTTTTAGCACAGCCAAAAATAGTGAAATAACAGTCAAATAAAATTCTGGGCGAACTAGGCGGGTTTGTCCAGGCCCAGAAGAACCAACCGGTCGATTTGGTGAAATTAACTGATTGTGCAGTTTTGGCTGAAAAGGTAAGATGTTTGAAAGATTTTTGGGCCACTTAAAAGATGGAATAAGATAACATTCTAAGCCTACTAATGTAAGTGAAAAGAAGGAGAAAATATTTAGGAAAAATAAGTAAAATTTCTTGGCAAACTAACATGTTTACATTAAGGGGGCGTTTGGTTCAGTGTTATCTCAATGTTATGTTATGTTATCTTTAGAAAGTAATTGTTTGGTTTAATGACATCTTTAAATAATATTATAATTAATTACAAAAATGCCATTACATGCTGACATCTAGATGTCACTCCAAATCGGATGACATCTCAAGATAACGCCGTCAATTTGTCATTATAATGTCAATAACTTCCAACTAAACAAAAATAATTTGGATAGCATTAATATTTTCTAATATCATAACATTGAACCAAACAAATATCAATTGATGAATAACAATGACATTTAGATATCATGACATCTAAATAACATTGACATTGAGATAACACTGAACCAAACGCCCCCTAAGTTCTATGAAGTATAAGGAAAAATAAATGATGAGTTCCGCTTCACTTGGACTTGAGAATATTCATCTTCTAACGAACAATTAACCTGTAAAAATATATTTAGAAGAGAATTAGTGCTAAACCTAAAGTAATTGTGACCATCAAAATTAATGGGGTTCAATAAACTGGACCCAAATTAAAAAACTTGATTTGATTTTAATTCGAGTCCAGTGAACATGGATGAACAAATCACACATAATATGAAGGGATCCAATCACCATAATTATTAAACCATGTTTTTCTTCAAAATAATCTTTTAATAATTATATATAATTTAAGAATATTCATGTTAGGGTAAAACTACCTTGAGTTTACTATTGTTCTAGATTATTCCTGAATTCCACTGAGAAATAATAGTTATAAATTGCTAGATTTAGTTCTTGGTTAAGAGGAGAATGCTTGGATGCGAGAAACCAAAAAGATTTTTGAGAAAAATATTAATTCGAAGAAAATTTGGGTGCCTCTTCTCTCACGCGTCTCTCTCTAGCCGACAGTTACAAGGAAAAAAGGGAATATGAATCGACATTTTAGAAAAAAGAAATCTGATTTCCTTTAATATCTCATATATGAGGGAAATTTAGTATTTTTTTTTGATTGAATTTAATGGATAATTAGGATATTTAAATGAGAATAAATTCAATTAAATTTTAAATATTAAATAATTAGATTTACCCAATTAAATTCAAATCTCTCCCCTTTTAAATTTAAATTCAGCCTAAATAAATAAATAATTTAGATAATAAAAATAAAATTTTATTTTTTCTAAGGCATTACAGAAGAATTTCAAATACTTATCACGTGAGCGATATTTTTCTCTCTAGAAATATTCTTCAATTTTTAGCCTTTTCCCTAATAATTCTCTAGTTCCTCCTAGTCTTCTTATTCTTCAGTCCTATGATTTAGGTCATTGACAAGGCATATCGTTTTTCTTATAACTATTAAACTTGTGAATTCATTTCACTAGTCCCTTTCACCCGTGGCTATTCTTTTAGATGCTTTTCACCTTGAGGTTTTGTAGTACATTCAAGTTTTTTATTGTTTCCTCGACTCTTCTACTTGGATCAAGTGTGCTATTAAAGTCAAGAGTTAGTTCTCGATATGTGATATTCTAATTATAAACCCTTTTTACCTGAGTTGTTGTGAGGGCTTATCTTTAAGTTTTGGCTTAAGCATTTGAATATCACATGTTTCTTTTTTATTGGATAATACCTTCACCATCATTGTGTTATTTTTGTTTTTTGAAAATATCATTGTATTATTTTTTAACAAGATTCATTTGGCGTTTTGGATGTAGATCGGGTGCCCTAGCTTTATGTATATCATAGAGCAAGCATCCCCTTTGAAGATCATCATTATCTTATCCTCTAAGACATGCGACTCATATTGTACGATCTATCATTCTTTTTCATGGGACTTTGGATTACCAAAAAGGGATCAATTGAAATAGTTATTTAAAAATTTTTAAAATACAAAAATTGCTTATGCTCAAAAATTTTTGTTTGTCACAAAATTGATCACTTATTCTTATCACCTATTTATCGTATCATCCTTTATTATCACCTGTAGATATGCATGTTTTTATCGGTTGGAAATTGATAATGTTCTTTTATGTTATAGTTAGTTTTTAAATATTTAGATGACTGTTGTATATTATGTATCTTATTCTGATTATGTCTTAATGGATATCTCTTATTATGGGTGCGATTTTGTCGTAAGATTTTGTTGATTTTTTTGGTGATTGAATTTTATTTTATCAATATTTTGATTTATGCTAATTTTTGTTAATATATTAGGTACTTGTCATACTGCTTAAAATACATTTAAATACAATTATATTAATAAAAATAAGCTGTTTCATTAAATAAATTAATTATTTGCATTGGCTGTAGTTAGAAATTGGACAAATAAGTAAAGTCTTGGTAATTAAATCCTCTTTAATTAAAACTTGCTCCCCCCTTCAACTCTCTCTGGCAGCTGATTAATGTTAACAGCCAAACAAACACAGACCTTTTACACGTGCGGCATGCGGTGATGCACGTGCCAACTGTGGGGCGGGGGCTGCGGNGGGGGGGGGGGGGGGGGGGGGGGGGGGGGGGGACGTTGAGTCATTGCGAGGGAGAAGTGACAACAGTTCAAGAAATTGGAGTAATCTTCTAGCCGGCGACGCCCGTCGATTCCCGTCGTCGCCGCGATCCATTTCCTCTCCTCTTCTGCCGTCGTCCAAATTGGTGGCGCCTTTTAGGTGGAAGAGTTGAAGGGAATTAAAAAGTCATTTTCCGTCGATTCGCGTGCGCTGCTACGAGCCCTCGCCACCGCCCTATTCGGCGGCGCCGATCAGTTCCCTTCGGTGGAAGAGATTGAAAACAGATTAAGTCATGGGCGACGCCAGTCTAATGCTGCCCTAATCGGCTGCGTGATCGATAGAGGTACTGAAGTCATTGGCGACGACCATCGATTCGCTTCGTCGTGATATATCCGAAACCTATCCGCCGATCGCCGGCTCAAGCGCTTGCGAATCTCTCGTAGGCGGCTGATCTTGCGGATCTGGTGGGTGAGATGCCGAGGACAAGTCCGCCGAAGCACCGCCATGATGGTTCCTCGCCGCTTCCCCTCGGAATGGACTGGAGTCCTCCCCCAAAGAAATGGGTATATGTTCCTCCCATGCCTAGATCTTTGTGTATATATTTGCTTTTTGTGCCTACGGATTTTAAAGTACTGGTGGTTGGCTACTTTTTCTGTCATTGATCGGCTGAAGCTTAATGATCTTATTGCTACCTGGTTGGTTCTAGAATTGTGGATTTTAAGTGTCTGAAGGTGAATTTGAGGGTTGTTGCTGGTGACGGTTCGTTTGAACACTTATAGAGGAATCCGTTTATACGGCTAGATGCAAAGTGCTCTTGAACTGCTTGATGTAGCTTAGCGTGCTATTTACTAAAAGACTTTATTTGTTTATTTTTGTCCATGCCGTCACTTTGCTCTACTGTGTGGTGGGTCAATGGTTTTCTGATCTGTGTGATGTTTTGGATGAAACTACTTCTGTGCTATATAAGATGCAGGAATTTTTGTTGGGAGGAGCCTAATAACTCTGTGGATCAAGTGGCATCTACTATATTCAGAACTTTGAAATTCGCTAGCTAACTATTGTTCTATGTTAGAGGCTCCTTGTTATCGATATCAGCTACTTCTGTTAAAGCTATAAAAGCACACATATTCGGTTGTAGCTTTTTATATTTCATACTGTGTGCTGAAACCACAGTTGTTCTTGCATTGAAGGTCTATATAAAAATCAACGCTTGTGTCTTTATTAAATATATTAACAACTCATGTATCATCAACTCACTGGTAACAAAAGGATCATGCATATGTAGAATAGATGGATCTTGTGGTGGACGTCAATATTTACTTTTTGTCCTACTTTGCATGTTGTATGGGTAGGCAAGCGCAAGTGCGCAACTGAGATGAAGTCATCATTAGATAAACGGGGATTTACTTACATTTTATAGTTACAAAGGGATATACATATTGGATACTTAAAGTGAGATATTTATACTGCACTCATAAAAAATGCTTAAATTTTATGCCAGACATTCTTTAGTCTATATCAGGTATCTTTCTTTGAAAATAAAGTATTCCTCCCCTTCTCATTGTTTACAATCAATGCTGTTACATTAGTTTCAAATACTAAAATTTTTACATTATTATTTTTTGGAAAGGAGATATCCTTCACCCATGTGGAACTTTCTTCAGCCACATCAATGCCTGTGAGGGGCTCATGGGTTACATCGCTCTTGATGACACATCAGCTACCATTGCTCTCAAGCTTCATGCAGGATTAATAAACTCAAACTTCTTCCCCAAATACACTCCAGAATAGCCTTTTTCACCAACTTCTCTTGTTGATGTTTGAATCCTAGTTCAATGACGGGGAATGGTAAATTAGATGACATTATGGAATGGAATATTCCATATTAAACAAAATGATCTTGATGAAGACTAACCAAAGTATGCTAGGCACAATAATTACATGTTTTTGGTTTTCATGATGTTAAATACCTCAATATATCTTGTTAAGTAACTTTATTGTTTTGCAGTGGCATGCATGTTGGCCCCACTGGATGAGTTGTTGGCTATATCTCAACTGAATTGTTTGTGACTAGTATGCTTGTTTATTGTTGCCCTGCCCAATGTTCAGCTTCTCATAACTAGCCTTACTGTGATTTTACAGCCGCTTTATGAAATTATATAATCATAAAGTAATCTAAAGGCACATCTTTGTTTTATATATTAATTTTTCTAGTTTCCCTTATAAGCTATATCCCTATGTAGGTGTATCTTTAGAAGAAAGAATTTATGTTCTTTTCAGGAATATAAAGTTTAACTATATTCTCTTTCTTCTTTTAATATATCCAAATGTTGTTATTGTGCATAAAAAAAAAAAACGTTGTTATTGACTATATGGAATGAAAAAGATTGAATAATGAAGCTGGTGACCTACTTGTAGCGATACATCAATGTTCCTCCCCATAAAACCATCCTTTTACACAAGGCATAGATTGTTGAGATGATATCATTGTGTTACTAATGCTATAATAATGCCTTATGCTTCCTATTATTTGTTCGTCTAAACATCTGGTTATGGTAGGCCTACTTTTTCTCAAACAACTCAGTCTTTTAGACAATTGTTTTTGCATTTTAAAAGTGTGTGTTTGATCATATTCTTCTTCAGGAGGGTAGAAGCACTGTGTGGCCGCATGATCCAAAAACAGGATGGAGTTATTGTGTCATGATTCCTTCATGGATAGTTAAAGCTGGATCGGGTGCATCAAGTGATTTGTTCAATCCAGTAGTTGTAAGCTTTCATTTTCATCAATTAGAATGTGATACTATATTTACGTGTTGGTCACGTGAGGTTACCTTCATTTGGAAAGCGATAGCAATCATCAAACAATTTTAAAAAAATTTTCATTCTAACTTTTTTTTTTACTTTATTTATGTTTAGTTATATTTAGTATTTTTCGTTTAAGAAAAAATGTAAAATTCTGATAAAAAATATAAACGTTGTTTTTGTTTTATCTCTTCAACAAGTTTAGTAACGAGCATAACGGCTGATTAATGAACTGGCATCAAGGGAGGTCTTACAACCCTCCCTTATTTGAAGAGCTACTTGCTGCTTTAGCAGACACGAGTACTTAGAAATTGTTTGACATAGCCTTTAACCTTTTTTCAAAGACAATTAAAAATGTTGTGATCTAAGATGTGTCCTGGGTCATTGCTTATGAGTTTTTGCATTTCTTTGTTCACTAAATATTTTTTATTAAAATTGTTTTTGTTTTTTCAGATGATGACAATTTCATCAAAAATTTTGAGGTTTTGCGTTTCTTCCGTAAGCTTAGAGTCACAGCTAATATCCTTAAAGGACAGTTTTACAGGATTCAAGTTGGTATGCAATCACCTCAAGGGGCCAGCACTAGCCATGGTGTCCTTCGTAGGTTCAGTGATTTCTTGAAGTTGTGTTCATCTGTAAGTACACAATCATCAGTGATGTACTCATGTTAAATGCAGCTTGCTCTCCATTGTAACATTCTTCAATGGATTCTAAATATGTTACATGAAGGTTCTTTGCTAAAGTTTATGTTGATTTAGGCCCTATTTGGGACCTAGATAGACATATTTTCACTTATCAGTTTGGGTTATCAATAAGGCAGATTGGTTTTTTCTTATAAGAAAATGAGATTGCTTGTATTGTAAAGAATATAGGATCATTCAAAGTGAATGTTTGACTGTCCAACATCGATTAATGGTCTTATATTTCAAGATAAAGAGTTGAAGAAGAAATAATATACTGAAATAGTATCCTTAGATTTTATGGTAGAATTTAAAGAATGAGAATGAAAATATTTTTTAAGAGTATAATTTTAAAACTTGGGTAGTAAGATTGAGGAAAGAACTAATAAAAATATTTAAAATAATAAAGATTCTTGGTAGTGTAAACAAGTTGTATAAGAAAATTATAATAAAGAAAGTTTATTATAAAATTTAGTTTAAATATAAGAACAAAGAGAAATATATAGAATTTCAATAAGAGTAAAAAAAAAGTGTGTAATGCAAATAATGTGATTTTCGAAGATTGATATAAGAAGCTGGACACTAGGGCCTCTAAAAATACTCTTATCAATAATTTATATTTATTTTATATCATACATAATAATATATTAAAAATAAATTTTAATATTTTACACATATTTAAAAAATAAATTAGTGATGAGAGTATTCTACACATATTTAAGTAAAAAAATTAATTTTATTTCGCATCAAACGCATTCTTTAATAATAGAATAACTTCATTACAAATCATAACACTAAAATAATTTTTTTCTTTTTCTATCTCAAAGAAACTTAAAATATCCTCAAAATTGAAAGAAAAATACACGTATATAGGATTGTTAAGACAAGAGATAAAAAAAATTAAATGCTTAAGTATAATGAATTAAGAGTTAGGATCAAAAAGTCCTTTTTAAGGGAGTATTCGATATAGATGAATGATTTTGTTTTAAAAAGTTTTAATAATGGTTATGACAATATGATTGATCTAAATAGACTTAACTTCTAAAAGAAATAGAAATTGCTCTGAAGTTTGGTTTGTTAGTAAATCTGAAGCTTGCAAAGTTTTAAAGAAAATAAAATGTAAAAAAATTATAAAACTGAATGACATTCCAATGAATATTTAAAAAAGCATGAGAAATGTAGTTTCTTGGCTCACTAGGCTGTTTAACATGATTTTAAAATTTAAAATGGTGTCAAGTGAATAAAGAAAGAGTACATTGATACTTATTAATAAGAAAAAAGATGGTGTATATGATTGTGCGAACTGTAGAGAAGTCAAACTAAAAATCATATTTTAAAACTTTAAGAGAGAGTGCGAAAATATAGATTACATCATGATATTAGAGTATTATAAAATTATTTCAATTTTATACTAGATAGATCTATTATAGAAGTTATTCATTTATTGAAAAACTTAATAGAGAAGTTTTGTGATAGACAAGAAAATTTGCATATAGTTTTCTTCAGTTTATAAATTGCTTATAAAAAAGTGTCAAGGGAAGTGGACTAAAAAGTTTTAAAGAAGAAAAGAGATTTGCATTGTTTATATGTAAGTTATTAAAGATATGTATAAAGGGAGGGGTTATTATTCATGTTCGAATACAAAGGGATTTGAATAAGAATTTATTACAATTCGATTACACAAAGGTTTAGTTTTAAGTACATATCTTTTTGTATTGGTTATGAAGGTTTTGATTGGACATATTTAAGAAAAGTGTTTTAGTGTATATTTTTTGTAAATAATATTCTCCTTATTAATGAGAATAGAGATGCGGCTAGGGTGAAACTCGAGTTATGGAAGAATACCTTAGAGTTTAAAAGTTTTTATTTTAGTAGTTCTAATACTGAATATATGAAGTATAATATTAGTAAAGATAGAAGACCTATATTGGAGAGGCAACAATTCAAGTTTTTAAAAAGAGAGAGCGATTTAGATACCTCAGATGAATTGTATAAAATAATAGTAAAATAGATGATGGTATTAGCAGAATCTAAACAGAATGGATAAAATGGATGAATGCATTTGGTGTGTTGTGTGATAGAAAAATCCTACTTAAGCTTGAAGGTAAATTTTGTAGGACAATAGTAAGGCCAACAATATTATATGATGTTGAATCCTTGCGGACAAATTAGAAAAATTCAAATAAATAAGTGTTGCAGATATGAGAATGTTAAGATAAATGAGTATATATGAAATGACATGATGAGAAATCAATACAACCTTAAGAATATTTGAATAGCCTCAATTGAAGATAAGCTTAGATGAAGTTGACTTAAATGGTTGGTATATATAAATTGTTTGCCAATAAGAGCTCCAATAAGGGGAGTTGTGTTATTAAATTTTGCCTATGTAAATAAAAGGAAGAGAAGGACAAAAATATATGGTGAGAAACTATAAGGAATGATCTTGCATATTTGGAGTTGAATGAGGAGTTATTATTTGATAAAATGTAATAGAAATAAAGGATTCATGTAAATAACCACACCTAGTGGATTGTGGATAAAGACTTGGTTGTTGTTGTTGTATAGTTTCTTTACTTTATTTGTGAAAGTAGTAGTATGTGCTGATTGTTGATGTTTGGTAGCAGATTGAGTAACTGGGCAAGAATTGGGTGAACTTATCATTTATAGGTTGACAATGCATATTTGTTTCCTACATGTGAAAGCAGTATACTATTTTTAAAGGAAAAGTGGGATGTTTTCTCATTGTTTGGGAAATCAAACATATATTGATTTTATAATTGTTGTTGTTCCATTTTGGATGTGCTTCCTTTACACTTCTGGCTTTTTGTAGCTTAAAAAGGTTTTCCACAACAAAGATATTCCCTCTGCCCCGCCAAAGCATGCTTTGTTGAGAATGAATTCCAGTCGGCAACTTCTAGAAGAGGTTGGTCTGCTTATTATTTTGAATATAATGTCTATCTATGAAAAATCTCAGATGTTTGAATTTTTCTATGTTATTAACCATAGCAATAGTATAATTGTTTATTGAGATCTGAAGGACTATTTCTATGTTTTTCCGTGGAGCAATATTAATGGCTACAATTATGTAGTGTCCATTCCATCAAGTTACAAGAATGATAATTTACTTGAGCTATTTAGTTGGGTTAGCAGGATTCTAGGTATCATTTCTACTGTTAAGTAAATCTATTGCTTATATATGTTTTTCAATGAAATTATTCATAGAAACAAATATCAAGGAGCAGAATTCAATGAAATCTAGATTGCTGTTCATCTTAAATTTCAGAAAGTTGATACTGGCTAAATAGGTAGATCAATGCAAAACTTAAACAAATTTGGATCAATCTGACAGGGACAATATCATGTCAAGCAGCAATTATTATGAAAAATTGTGATTACCGGACTATTTATCAGGATTAAGTTCCAAGCTTGAATTACATGTCACACACTGTGTTACACAGACATATACATACATACATACATACATACATACATACATACATATATATATATATATATATATATAAATATTGACACACACACTCTTTTAGCTTTTAGAAGTTCCATTTCCTGAATGTGTAATTAATTGTTCCTACTTTTGTTATACTTGTTACAGAGAAGGCGTGCTTTGGAGGAATGGATGGGAAAGCTTCTCTCTGACATAGACTTGTCAAGAAGTGCTCTGGTTGCTACTTTTCTTGAGCTAGAAGCTGCTGCACGATCATGTAGGTCCTTTTAAAATGTAGAGTGGTGTTTGCCAATTTATTTGGTCGATCTTTGTTTTCATATGCAACTTGATATCTATTATTCTTTTGCCATTTCTTTCTTCAAGATAGATAAATTTATTTTTACCCATTCATGGATGGACAAGCACCAATTTAGCTTCCATTTTCTGTTGCAGCTTTTCAGGATGATAGTCAACACTCTTTAGAAGCAAGCATTTCAGCTGATGCTTCTGGTATGACAAATATGCTTCATGTGCAATTATGTTCAGATGCTTCTACCGATTCAACAACAGCTTCCAAGTCCCAGTCAGTAACATCGGATACCACAAATGACGTAGCATTTGAAACCTCTGATACTGGTATTCTCTTGCAATAAAATGATAGATACTTTACGTATTGTTTAATATTTAGCTTTTTACTGACAATTTAACTGCTCTGATAGGAGACATCAGTAATGGTCATGTAATCTCACATGAAATGCCTGATCGACCAGAGAACTTTCTAAGGGTTAATACACAGAAAAATAGAGGCAATAATGGTGTGGTTGGTGGTGAGTCTTCCAGGCATTCTTCAAAAGAGAGATTTCTTTTGAGGGACAAAATTGACTCTGCTTTAGAACTGGAGCATGATAAGCCTTCCGGTCATTCTCGAAGACTTTCTGCTGAGAGTATTGCAAGTGATGCAAGTTCTATACGAGGTAGTGAACTGTCTAATCTTGGAGTTACTGGCTCTCTTTGGGATGGGACCATTGATTTTTCTGGTGGCATTGAATTCCCTAGTACTATGGAAGCTCTAGATCATACACAAACACTCTTCCCAAATGATGCACAAATTCTTCTCCCTGTTGATGAGCGACACAAATTGAACAGTGTTCTTCACACCATGCAACGGAGACTAGTTGCTGCAAAAATTGACATGGAGGATCTAATAGCAAGGTTAAACCAAGAAATCACAGTGAAAGAGTATCTTTCAACAAAGGTGCGTCCTCTGGCCTTTGATTTTTTATTTTGGTTTCTTGCATGTAATGTCTAGCTGGTTGCCCTTTTCTAGCAAATATTTTCTTGCATAAGTTTGTATGTTTTTTTGTGTAAAAAAGATGGTTTTTACACTTTTGACTGTTGAAGCTTCAGTACAGTGCTTCTGATTAAAATTAAAACATCCAGGTGAAGGATTTAGAGTTGGAGCTTGAAGTCACAAAGCAGAGAAGTAAAGAAAACCTTCAGCAAGCCATCTTACTTGAAAGGGAAAGATTCACACAAACTCAGTGGGAAATGGATGAACTTCGTAGAAAGCATATGGACTTGGAAGCTAAACTTGAGTTTGAAGAGGTTTACACTGATCTTTGTCTATTTGGTTGCAATCAAAGCTTGTTTAGATTATTATCACATTTGTAAGATCTAATTTGTCACTGCTTATGTTTTGTACCAGAGAGAAAAAACTCGTGTTGAGTTAGAAAACACAAGTTCCAATAATGAGAAAGAGAAGCTAAAAGATGAGGTGGCTACTAAGCAAGAACAAATAGATAGTTTGGAAAGGCATATAGAACAGCTCGAGAAGAAATCAAAAGCAGATATTCGAGTTCTTGTAAAGGAAGTTAAGTCTCTACGGAATTCTCATGTGGAGTTAAAAGAAATGTTGCGTCAGTCTAGAGAAGATAAGGATGAGTTGGAGGTTTGTGCTATTGGCTTGCTTGTGGTAACTTTCTTATGTGCATTAACTGATAGAAACTGCTTGTGCTAAATGCTAGTTTCCTATGATGACAATGCATGTACATGATTTTCTTATCCTAATTTTTATCTACTCTTTAAAATCATATTAGTCTTTAAAGGATACTGAATGAATGGAGAAATAACATGTTAGTACTTTTTATAAGAACAAAAATGATGTATAGGATTCTGCCAATTATAGAGAAATTAAATTAATGATTCATATTTTAAAATTTTTGGAGAGGGACTATATCGTGATACTAGGGTATTGCAGAATCATTTTGGTTTTATGTCAAGTAAATTTACTATGAAAGTTATTTATTTGCGGAGAAATTTAATGAAGAAGTTTTGAGAGAGAAAATGTTTGCATTTAGTTTCATCGATTTAGAAAATGCTTATGAAAAGGAAAGTATTTTTGAGAGTTTAGACAAGAATGATATTTGCACTGATTACATGCAAGTTATTAAATATATGTATAAGGGGTTGTTACTTGTGTTCGGACATAAAAAATTTGACTAAAGATTTTTTTTATTATAATTGAATTACACAAACACTCAACTTTAAAATCATATTTGTTTATTGTTATGAAGGCCTTGACTGAACACGTTCAAGAAATTGAGCATTAGTATATATATTTTTTTTACAGATGATATTCTTACTCCAGTGAAATTGTAGCCTAGGCCATTTTTTTTTTTGATAATTTGGCCATAGATTAAAAATTTAAAAGCATAGAAAGTATTACAAAAGGTATGTCAAGTCACTTCCCCTTTGAAGATATTACAAAAATCAGAGGCATCTAGTGTCGCTAAGTGTGAAAGATAGCTTACTTTTAGTGTTTTTGTTTAATGAGTAAAGCAACAAAAACAAATGCATGAAATCAATTTAGCAATGTGAGTAATGCTCGTGTCTTGAAAGTCTCTTGCGACTTTAGAATTTCCTAAATTTTTGGCAATTTGAGGTCTTCCATCTCGAGTTGAGGTCCCTTTCAACTCTGCCTATAAAAGCTTGGAAGGTGGTTTCCAAGGAATCCTCATTAAGCCAAATGAGATGATGATCTAGCAGTCTTTAGGGTAGCTTCCAAACCTTATATTATTGCATGTTACGTTGTTATGACAACTGAGTTGGTGAGCACTCTTCTCCCCCTTGCATGTATGACTCCACCTTCATGGCCTCTGATGTGAAACCCAACTCTCGCAATCTCATTGCCTTGAAGAGAGCTATTGAAATTTATCTTAATCCATTCTAGGAGGGGGGAATCCATTAGTCAAGTGTTTGGACATGAAGTCCCTTAGGAGCTTTAGAATTCTAGTGGGTTTTAGATGAATTGAGATCAATCTCAATTAGGCTGAAGATAGTGGAGGCAATGATCTTTAGTGGCAAAGTTGGTTGGCCATGAACTTTAGCATTCCTTGCCCTCCAGCAATAATATATAATAGCCGCCTCAAAAGCAAGGCGTTGGTCCTTCTAGTTGCTCTGCATCGTAGTTGTTAATATTTGGCAATGACCCTACAAGAAAGATGGTAATGGAAATAAAGAATACTTATTTTTCAATTGCCTTATAGTCTCCTTACTCACACGACACTCCAGAATGACACGAAGCAAGTCCTTCACACACTAACCCAAGGGCTTCAGTTGTTGGCCACTAGCCTACAGTGATATAATCATAGCATAGTAAGGACTACATCTTTACAGATTCTCAAAAGAAGAGCCTTAATCCTCGGCTTGGTGTCAATCTATCGACACCAAGCTCCCTTACAAATCACATCACCTCTCTAAATTGTCTACGACATAGGGTAGCTGTAGGTGTTTTCTGCTTCTTCGTCTCAGCACAAACCAACATGTCATGTTCCAAGTGAAGGTGCCTATGAATTGAATGCACTCTCCTACCTAGGTCCTCCCCAAACAGCAGATTAATCTGCCTGTCTCATCCTATATGCTATCGACAAAAAGCTTTCCCATTGTCTTCGGATGCTCCCCCATCTGCATGTTAACTTAAGTTAGCCACTAAAAGATAGGGGTTGTTACTAGCCAATGGCCCAAAATGACATTGAGGTGCCATCCTTTAGCAAACATATCATGTTGCCTATAATATGCTCTCCTTCCTTGTAGATAACTTTCCAAATCCAAGAGTCACCGCACCTAATCTGGAAAGCATGTGGTCAACTACCATACCTATCTTGAAAGCTCTCTCTCTTTAAATGCAATCACTTGTCCCTAGGAACTTTGCTACATGCTTGGCTGTTAGATTACTCCATTTTTTGAGGTCGTGTATACCAAAACCTCCAAGGCTCTTTGGCTTGTAGATCTCTTCTCATGAGACATTGTGGATCGCCTTGATCTCAAGATCACTTCATAGAAAGCTTTGAATGAGCTTCTCAATAGCATTAAGTACATTCTTCCTAACAAAGTTATGTGATAGCGCATAAATAGGAATGGAAGTCAAAACATTGTTGATGAGAATAACTCGGCCTACTAAAGATAGCATCCTCACTCACTAAAATAAAATCCTGCTCCTGACAGTTGAGATGATAGACTCAGAGTCTGCTTTGATGGGTTTATGTTTAGAGAGTGGGATCCCCAAATATCACCACTTTTGGCTCTCCCTTATTCCAAGCTGCCTCTCGATCGCCATCTTTTTTTCCCTCGATGTAGTACGACTGAATATAATAGAGGATTTATCGAGGATCTCACTTACCTAGAGTAAGCATAATACCTGTCTAAGGTGGCTTTCACAGCAAATGCCGCTATAGGGATGGCTTCGGAGAACATCAAGAGGTCGTCAACAAATAGAAGGTGGGAGGGGTATGGTCTCTTAGCCGAAAGTTGAATATCTCTGAAAGATCTTTTCTGCATCTCCAAGTAGATTAAGCTGGAGAAGGCTCTGAACAAAGGATAAATTTGATAGTGGACAACCCTGACTCAACCCCCTCGTGGCTAAAATCTAGGGGAACCTCTTACCATTGATCAACAAAGTGAACTCTGATCTTTGACGCACATACTAACCACTGGCGCCACTGAGTAGTAAAGCCCAGATGATGTAGCATACAATCCAAGAAGTCCTGATTGATTCTATTGTGTGCCTACTTCGTATCAGCTTTGACTATCATCATGAACCCATCTCTGGCCTTCGTCGTATGCACTCTATGAATGCCCTGCGCTAGGATACAGTTATCCGCAATCTGCTTGCTTGGGATAAAAGCACCTTGCTCAGCTACAATGAGAGGTTCAATATGCTTCTTTAGTCTATTTACCATCACCTTTGCTATAACTTTGTCTATAGAAGTATAAATGCTAATGGGTCTGAACTTCTTGGGCTGTTCAGGATTGCTGGCCTTGGGCATTAAGGCCACCATTGTGTTCTTCCAACTCTGAGACATAAATCCTATGGTGAAGGTGTGCTGGATAACTCTCGTAATTTCCTCCCCCACTATGAACCAGTAGCTCTTCAAGGAAAAGCCAGTAATGCATTGCCTTGTGCTTTATTGTTGGGCCTTTGAAGACTACCTTCCTGATCTCCTTCCTAGACGCTTTCATGCTCATTTGCATAGCTACTTGTGTTGGCACAATTGCTATGAGCTAAATCTTACTTGGAATCTAAATGATCTCATCGTCAGAGCTCCACTTTTTGTCAAAGAAATTTATTATAGAGTGAAGGATCCCCTCCTCCTTAGTGATGCTCAATCTCGAGGCATCAGTGATAGCACAAATCTAATTCTTGCATTTCCTTTCAATAGGAGCTCCATGGAAAAAGCTGTATTTGATCACCCTTTACAAGCCATTGGGCTTTTCCCTTTGCCACCACCATGCTTCTGCATGTGCCATAGCAGTATAGTATGTGGTAAGAATGGTAAACAACTCATAATGCTTAATCTGGGGCATCCTCCATTAGTGGCCTTTGTCTCTTGTAATCGGAGAACAGATTGCTTTAAGTCCTTGGTCTTCACTATAAGGTCTCCTGCCTCCTATTTGCTTCATTTTTTAAGAGCTTGTAAGGATCTAATCATCAGCTTATTGAGGACATAAACCACCCCCTTACCTGCACCCTTAGCATTCTAAAAAAGAGCCTTATCCATAAAAAATGAGATGTACTCTCCCTGTTCGAGTGGTCCTCAAGGCGCACACTTAGATCCTCCGTCTTCCTTTTTCAAAAATATAATGAGGCTAAGGCAAAACTCAAATTGTGAAAAAATACTTTAGAGTCTAAAGGTTTTTGTCTTAGTAGACTAAAAACTGAATATATAAAGTACAAGTTTAGGTAATTGAAATATTTATATTAAGGAGATAACAAGTAGTGATAATTTATTAGTAAGAGTTTTGGATACTTAGTTCAATCATGTAAAATAATGGTAAAATAGATGGTGATATTGTTAGCAAAATATAAGGCCTCATTTGGTTCGAGGCATTTTTTTGGCGCAACACAAATTTCAACTGTAAAAATCAACTTTATTGTACAATCAACACAAAAATAAATCTTAGAATCAACACTATTTCACATATTATGCACTTTCTAATATTAAAATAAAATTCTTTGATGTTAAATTAAAAAAAAAATATTTTTTCTCTTATCCCAAAAAAAACTTGAACCAAACGAGGCCTAAATATAATAAATTAAATAAAGAAATGCATATGATGTGTTGTGTGATAAATTTAAGTATAATGGATTAAATAGAGAAATGCATATGATGTATTGTGTGATAGAAAAATTTCAGTTAAGGTTATAGGTAAATTTTATAGAACTATAAGACCAATAATGTCATATGATGCTGAATGTTGATCTATAAATCAGAAACATAATAAAATAAGTACTGCAGGGATGAGGATATTAAGGTGGATGAGTGAATATACATGAAGGGATATGATCGGAAATGAGTACAACGCTGAGAATATTGGAATAGCCATAATTAAATATAAGTTTAAAGTGAGTTGGCTTAAATGGTTTGGACATATAGATCGTAGGCCGTTAGAAACTCTAGTAAGAAAAGTTGGGTTATTGGATATTGCCCATGTAAAAAGAGGAAGAGAAAAATAAAAAAGACATGAAATAAAACTATAAGGAATGATCTTGCATAACTAAAGTTAATGCGAAGATGTCATTTGATAAAATGCAATGGAAATAAATAATTCACATGGCTTACCCCACCTAGTAAAATAAAGGCTCAATTGTTATTGTTGCTATAGTGCATTGAGTGATTTGACATTCAAATTTTCTTGAAATTTTATGTTCATTTAGCCAATAACATACTGTGATAGTATATCTATCTTACTTTTTTGAACTTGTAAGATATATGGTTCATCTTTGGTTCTATCATTTAACTGGATTTTGTTTGCAGAAAGTTATTCAAAATAAGAAGCAAAGGTGCACAATTGCAAAATCAACAAGAAAGAGTCTTCTTCATGAGAGTGAAATCCTTCGACATCGGCTTCAAGAATGCACTGTTAATTTTCTTGATGAAGAAGAAGATAGGTTTACTGTTTCTTCATCGTCACTGACTGATGCTTTAGATCTTCTGGCAACTTCAGATAATAGAATTGGACTTCTTATTGCCGAGGTAAGCTACTAAAGATCCAAAGACTACCTAGTAATTGATCATGAAGTATCAATATAATTGGGCTCATTCCTTGTCAGTTTTCACTTCGGTCTAATATGAATATAGAGGCTTGTCGTTATGGCTTAATAATTGCTACATATTGATTTTCACAACTGTGTGTGGATGGAAAGTTTACATTATTTTGAGTATAATTACCAGCTATACAACATGACTGGCCTACTGTATGTTCAGACCGATTGAAAAATATGCAATTTTTACCACATTGTTCCTCTAATTTATTTTGAAACGTATATCACAGTGTTTCTGGATGCTTAAAGTTGTGATGAACGCTGCTCTTGTTTGTTCCTGTAAATGAGAGGATGATTGTTAAGAAAGATTTGTGAAGTTGAGCCAAATAGTTGTAATTAGATTATCCTGCTGCTTCTCTTGTTTCATTCAAGAAATTCCATTCTCCATCTGATGAGTCTCTAATGCAATGAAAAAACAAACCCTTAATCTAAAAAATATTAGCCTCAGCTACATTGAATTCTTTTCCATTAACTATATTTAAAATACTCCAACTTTTAAGATCATTCACAATGATCATGTCCTAAATCACTTTAGTTTTTCTAATCCCTTCCTCGGCTTTCTTGACTTGAACATCTGTCCATCATCTTAAGTGCCAAGTCCATTCTCTTCATGGTACAATTATTTTTTTTAACAGTCATCTCCGCTATACTAATTTTATATATGTAGCATATATAGGCAAATGGCAAACATAATTATTTTCCTCGACTTGTGATGCCTTGTTACTTTGTCGTACCCTTCCATTTAATCATGCAACTATTATTTAGCATCCTCATCCTCATTTATTTAATTCATATTAACATGAGAAACTTGTAGATATTTGTTGTGGCTTTTATTATGTTACTCTACACCATGGTGATGACAACCAATGTTCTTGGTTGTAGGCCCAGCTACTTGCTCGAGCTGATGAAGTTTCCGAATTGGGAGAAATTATATCCGAGGAAACCGCGGATGATATAAATCCCACTGACGGCGTTGATACAATCACAGGTGACAAAGAGATGAGAAGATTACTGTCTGAAACTCTAATAGACAACGCAAGGCTAAGGAAACAGGTCAATTCTGCATTCCGGTGCGCACTCAAAACTCTCATTAAACCAGAGAAAGATGATGCAGATCATGCTCCATCCAGAAAGACTGTTCTCAACAGGTTACTGGAGAGGTAAAATAGCAAATCTAGAAAGCTGGTGAGCCTTGTTCCCTTTTAACATGTGTTATCATTTTAAACCTTGAAGATCATGACAACTTAATAGTGACAGCCTGTACATATGAAAGCGATGAGCTAAACATAGCTTTGTGCAACGGTTGAGTTGCCTCTTTCTGCCCTAAAGTAAAGAGGTTACCATTCGATTTCAGAATAACTTCTCGGCTTAGCAAGAATAAGCTTGCAGAATACCCTACAGAATGAATACATACATACATACATATATATATATATATATATTAGCTTTTTACTTGTATTTGGTTGCCCAATGTTGTATTTATCAGACATTCTTTTAAATTGCTCATGAGGTATTGGTATGGTTAGTGGAACTTCCGTGTTTTTGCTTGATGTGCAAAAGGATTGATGGAATGATCCTTTTCGTCGAGCATCACTGCATTTTGGCATGTGTATCACGTAGTTATGGAGTTCATTGATATATTGGAATTTGATGGGATGCGAATCCTTTTTTTTGTTGATGCGGAAGGGTTTTAGTCTCTTATAGTACGTTTACTTTAATAGAATTGAATAATGATGAAATTGAATTATCATTTTAAAGAAAATGAAATGATAATTTTTTTATTTACTTGGATGAAATAGTATATGATATATGAGGTGAATAAAAAAAAAAAACTTATAAATATAATTTAATAAATTTATGTTATTTATTATTATTAAATTTAATTTTAAATAAATAATTAAATGAATATTATTTATATAAATATATATGTATGTATATATATATATATACGTATATGTCTGTGAATAAGAATAATTTTAAAATAATATTTTTAGTCTATAAAAAATAATTATTTTTTGAGTGGGAAAAAGGCATGATTATTTTATGAAATGTAGAATAGATATTTTTATAAAATAATTATTTTATTAAAATAAATATAAGAATAGTTATTTCATAAGGAATAAAAGTAAAATAGAATAGTCATTCTATCTAATTAAATGTATTTTTAATTTAATATTACTAATTTGTACAATTAAAATTACTTATATATTATTTTTTTAAAACTTATGTTAATTGATATTTTATATATTGTATAAGTTCATGAGTTGGGTATAATTTTGTGATTAGGGTATCATTAGCTATTGGTTTAGCAGTGCTGTACTTGATTGTATGAGGGCGTTATGGGATGCACTTCCCTCTAATTTTTGTGCATAAGTTAGATTGCCTAGTTCTTAATGTCTTACTAGAGAAATATATTTTAGTCTTGCAATATAGTATTTTTTATACTATTATTGTGATGACCTGGGATAGGAGCGCAAATGCCTTTCCACAAGCTAGGGGTCATCCTTATATAGCAAAAAGGGCTACGATAGATGATATGTAAAGTTGCTGCATTATTATTGCATTATTGTAAAGATGCTCTTCCTTTTGATAAAACTACAGAGAATGCTTGCTGACGATGCAGATGCCCTTCTGACGATGCAGATGCCCTCTATTATTGTACGGAATCATGATGATGAATATTGTTTTAATCTAATTGTAACGAGACATTGTCGGGAGTGGTAGAGAATCCTATTTGAATATCTTGTAGTAATGCTTCAGTCTGTGGTCCCCACTGGAAATCTAATTCATTATTGTCTGTATCAATTTCTGTCAAATTATCTTCGTCGTAAACCATGATTCGGCCGTTGCAAATAAATTTATAATTGTGTCGCTAATAGTAATTCTGATAAATTTTGCTTCTGTTCATAGTCTCATGAATATCCAAAAAATTCTTTTACGGCTGGCTGTCCGCGAGTTTTTTGTCTGGTCATATGCCATATTTGAAATGTTGGATAAACTAAATATTCATATGGTTCTGTGAATGTAGAAATTATCTCAAATTCTAATATTCTATCAAAAGGCTCAGTGGTGGATATAATTGTTTTGATGATCTGCGGAAATCTGTTCCATTCTTCGAAATTATGTCTATTTATGATTATTTTCGGTACTGGGAATATAGAATCCGTCAAATTTAAGATTATCATTTAGTTTTTTTTAGTTGATGATCATTCTAGCTTTTCCTCATTTTTTCTCAACATGATTTCTTACTATGAAAGTTGGAGAAGAATGAAGACTGGAAGAAATTTCTATTAGTCCTAATTTTTTTAATTCTAAAATTTATTTTTTAAATTCGTCTGTATCTTGTACTGAATATACTAATGGTTTTACTCTTATGATTTTGTTATTATCTAAAGTAGTTAATTTACAAAATCGTGGACTTCTATTAAATAGTAATAAAGGATTATCTGAAAATAATTCTTGTAATGATTCCATATATCTTAGTTTAAAGTTTTCAGCTAAGGATAATGCTTCTGGTTTATAATTCATTCTAATCAGTTTAAGATGATTAAATATTCTTTGAATTTTAATCTGATTCTTGTATAGTGAATGTATAATATATTGTATGTATGGTAAGTGGTAGATATTGACTTAACACATCCATTCTTATGATCATATCACAAGATAAATCTTTATAGATATATATAGGGAAAGAATAATTCTATATAATTATCTTCGGCTTGGACCTTTAGGGTTATGTTTTTGATATATTTTAAAGTATTCATAGTACTATTAATTTCAGTAAAAGAATTTTTTTTTTCTAATTTTTCAGAGAATTTATCGACCAAAAGTTGTTCATTAATTATACTTCGTATTGCTCCAATATCAATTATAGCATATATATGAAAAGGTTTATATCAAGAAAAATCT
The DNA here is from genome assembly GCA_019297695.1 of Apostasia ramifera. NCBI lineage: Eukaryota > Viridiplantae > Streptophyta > Magnoliopsida > Asparagales > Orchidaceae > Apostasia > Apostasia ramifera. Next base: position 157,403 of record JAEMOT010004201.1, on the reverse strand, counting down.
ATTTTAATACATATTTTATTTAGATGTCTATTCATATCATAAAGATTTATATTCAAATTCAAGTTTTGTAATTGAAAATATTATTAAGTCAAATAATTTATAATTTTCGTTATACGTATCATTGTATTATGTTCATTGTTTCGTATGATAGCCTTAATTTCTCCTTCATAATTTGATCTAATAATTATATTATTTAATTCTAAAAACAAAAACTCTCCTCATCTGGTATCAGAGCCAGATTTCACAAGTTCAAGCTTTAAGTATTGTATGTAAGTATTTCTTGTGCAATATATATTATTTAATTCTATGATTATGCTTTCTATGATTATGCTTGAGTAAATTCTGTTTGTTTTTGATCTGTTAAAAAAGTGATGTCAACGAATTTTAAGTTCATGTTTTAAGAATATTAGTCTGAATATGTATTGCTAAAACCTATAAGTTCTTCTGTAATTATACTGAAAACTCCTAAAGGCTAGAAGAGTCGTGAAAATGAAGATGATAAACGGCAATCCTGAAAAAGTTGGGTAAGAACAATGGTCTTAGGTACCAAGCAATATCATATTTAAGGACTAAGGTTCTATAGAGATGCATATAATCATTAGATTTAACTTTTTAACAAGATCAAAAAACAATCATTAAATCTTTCTATGACTGAACATAGTAGTATAATCGAAAAATCAGAAAATTTTTCTTTCAATACTATCAAAAATGAAATAGAAATTAAGACCAAATATTTAAAAGAAATAAGTGAAACGAATTTAGCAAATAATTTTAAAATAATAATCGAAATGATTAACGAATTGTATGATAATATATCTATTTAAAATCAAAATAATCTGATTTAAATAAAAGAAGATATAAATAATCTAATTAATACAATTAAAAAACTAATTACAAATAAAGAAAATTTCTATAATAATAAAAAAAAATATTATCATTAGATGAATATACCATTAAATAAAAAATAAATAACTCAGATTCAAAATAAAATTGAATATGTAAATTTATTAGAAGATTGCGAAAATCTAGAAGAACATTATAATCTATTCTTAATTAATAAATAAATTTTAGCGAAAAAAAATTACAGAATATATGAACGAACCAATCACAGAAAAATTAATAGTCATATAAAACATATATAAAGAAAAAGAAGAACTTTTTCGTTTATATAATTATAAATTTGATTATGAATTAGTAATGAAGAAAATAATCAATTTTCAATAACTGAAGAAATTTATATAAAAGTAGGCAAACCTAGTGGAAGAAAGAGATCTCATGAAGCACCACATCATAATATACCGCATTAACATTTTAATGAATATGGCGATCAACATTATCGACCTAAAGAAGAAGACCCATTTGATAATATAACACAAACGAAAAAACATACTTTCAAAATAAATCACATTCTAAAAGTGATTCCCATATCTTTAATATAGATAAAATTTCAATATTAGACGCAAGCAATATATATCTCAATGGATACAATTAATTAAAGGATTAAAAAATATCTATGCTTATATGTTTACGCAATAATTATTAGAAATGATAACTTCTAAATTTACTGGATCAGCCTCTATGGTCCAAAAATCTCTTGAAATTTTTCCTTAATTTCAAAAGATTAAGGATGAACGGAATAAGGATAATGCTATCATCCTATTAAGCAAATTTTTATTAGAATTTTTTGCTGGTGAATGTTTAGATAATTTAGAAGATATAGAACGAATTGAAATAATTCTATCAAGAATGCAAATTAGCAATATATGTTTTATTAAATACTTTTCGCAAAAATATGTGGAATATGTCTGGAAACTACCTGTTTCACAATATGATCATTGGACTCAGATTTATTTTAATAAATTACCAACTCCATGGGATGAAAAATATAAACGTGAATATAATACATTTATTAACAAGGCTTTAGCAGACGATATTATATATTTAAAATTTGATACCTTAGCCTTACAAGTTAAATGTACTATGAATTTATTCATCGAATATTATCGAGAACAAAAATTACATAAATATTTTTTCATCGATAAATATAAAGCTAAACATAAACAATATTGTATTAATGTCTTAACTACTTATAAATTTGGTATTCTATCATCACGCAACAAGCATGGTGGACACAAACACAACCCGAGACACAAACATAAATATCTGACTAAACATAAATCTAAACGTTCTCATCATTGGCAACCACCTTATCATAAATCATAGCGAGCACAACGAAAACGATTTAATATCCGATATAGACCACAACAGCTCTCTAAACATAAAAAATATTTTAAATGCAAACCTAGTTTTACAAAAAAATCTTGTAAATATTTTAAATGTGGTGAATAAGGCCATTATGCTAATAATTGTAAGAAAGAAATAAAAATTCTGGAAGATTCATAATTCCAAATGATAACTGAATATTATGATATAATACTAGGAAGAGATTTATCTAGCCTATCTGACATTGATTATGAAATTTCTAGTATAGACAATATCGATAATATAAATCTCGAAAGTGAATCTGAAGTAACTAATTCAGGATCTCAAATAACTTCTGATTCTAATAATTCAGACTCTAATGATGAAAGAATAAATTATATTTTAATGCTACATGAAGAAAATAGTGGCAAAGAAGATAATATAGAAAAAAATAGTTAACACATCGTCAACTGATCGCAGCGAACAATTTATATTTGATAATAATTTATATCAAAAGATAATTAAACTAAAAAATAATACCAAGGACAAAGATATATATAAAGAAAAATTTAGTCTGTAATTAACTAAAAAATTAATGCATTTTATAGAATAGTTTGAATGCAACACTGATAGCTCCGAAGAACCAACAGCAATAACTAAATTATAAATAATAACAAAAACCAAAATTAAAGATATATTAAAAAGGTAAAAAATACTGACCGAATTAAATATCTTCATTTAGGTTGTATACAAATAACAATAAAAACTAATTTTCAAGCAGGATTAAATTCCCTTATAATATTAATATTTTTATATAACAGATTAATAATAACAGAACAATCTCTAATGAGAATAATACAATCTAATTTGTTATATTAAGTGATAAATTTTTAAATTTTTCTTAATTTCTCTATAAGTTTAAAAGATGAAAATTTAGATCAAAGTTTAATAATATTTCATAAATTAGAAAATATTCCTATGTTAAAAGGAAGTAAACCCTTAACTTTTACTTGAAGGTTAATAGGATATTTTTCTGAAACCAATAATATAGAAATTAAACCAATACCTTCAGATATTAGATTAGGCGACCTACATAACCAATACTCAGAAATAATATATTAAAAATAATTAACCAATAAAGATATATAACTATCAATAGAATGAAATAGAAATATAGAAGAAATTAGGAAACATCAACTAATAGAAAAATCTCATATTAAACAACTACAAATAAACGAAGGAAGATTGTCAATTAGATATACTAGACAATTAGATAATAATCAACTAGATAAAATGAATACTTCGAGAAGATTACAAATAAAAGATTTAAATCAAGAAGTTTTTGATACTACCTCTAACACTAGTTTAGTAACAGATAACACCAAACTAGACTTAAGTATAATACAAATATTAGTTAGCTTTAAGAAAAAAACTATAATATTAAAAGCCTTAATAGACACAGGAGCATCTTTATCATATATAAAATCTGAACTAATTGAAAATAATATATCTAAAACAGAAAAAAAATGATATTATACTTTCGATAAAATAATTCATGAACTAAAATATAAAGCCAATATAGATAAGTTAATGATCTTCGATATATTTAATGAATTACATAATTTAGATTTTGACACAATTTATAATGATGAACGAAGTACATTTGATATGTTAATAGGACAAGATATATTAAAAAATAGTATCCTTTACATCTCAATCATAAAATCATACAGTTAAAAATTCAAGGATAAATGATAAGTATTAAAAGATCAAAAGAATGTAATCTAAATACTACTATAAACGTTTTAATTGAAAATAATAATCACAGTAAAAAAATATATTTTAATAAGATAGAATAAAATGCAAAATATCTAAAAAAAATTGAGATAGGTTATGAATTTTACTCATTTGAAGATATTCTAATACAATCTAATACATCTTCAAAAGTCAGAACAGGCATAAGTGCAAAAATAAATATAAGATATTATGAATTAATAAAAGGAAAAATGGGCATCTGCGCTCCTCTCCGCCTCCTCTTCTCCTGTTCTCCCCATACTCCTCCAGTCTAGTCCAGTCCTCTCTCCTCATCTGGTATCAGAGCTAGATTTCACAAGTTCTTTTTTTTTTTTTTTTTTTTTTTTTTTGAGGACGATTTCACAAGTTCTTGCTTTAAGTATTGTATGTAAGTATTTCTTGTGCAATATATATTATTTAATTCTAAAAAAATGTGATGATCTGGGATTGAAGATGGTGAGTAGTGATTGCTAGAGTAACATCTATATGATTGAATCGGAATTACCTGGACAAGAAAGGGTTCCTGCAGATTTTTAGGTGAAGGGACATTGGAATAAATCGTTTCATATTGAAAAAAGAGGGAAATTTTTAAATTGAATAAATAAATAGCGTGATCTTATATAATGGAGGTATTTTTTGAGGTAAAATTATGATGTTAATTATGTAAAATTTTATAGTTAAAAGTACTTGGGCTAGAGTAGTATTGGATGAGTAATTTTTTAGGAAGTACTAAGGTAATGCAATCTTCTAAAACTAAAGTGAATATATTAAGGGAGCGTTTGGTTCAATGTTATCTTGATGTTATGTTATGTTATCTAGAGAAAGTAATTGTTTGATCTAATGACATCTATAAATAATTTTATATAAAATTATGGAATTATTAGTCAAAAGATGACATATAAATATCATGAGATCTAGATTACATGACATAATACTAAGATAACAACGAACCAAACCCCCTAAGTGTAATTCAAAAAGTATTCTTCATTATTTGTTTTAGCTAAAATAAATAATATCTCTTTTGAATCATTCTACTAAAGCATATCTTATATCGAGTGTAACATCTCATGATTTAAATAGAGATATTATTTGTTTTAGTTTTAGAAAATTATATGACTTAAATACTTTTTAAAAAGTCATTCATCTCAGTGCTACTTCAATTTAAGTACGTTTAATTATGGATTTTCACATTATTAATCTTATAGTTTTGTATTAAAAAGTACTTCTATTATTTGAAATGATGCCTTTTACTATACAATTTAAGGGAGCGTTTGGTTCAGTGTTATCTTGATATTATGTTATATCATCTAAAGAAAGTAATTATTTAGTTTAATGACATCTATAAATAATCTTCAATTAGATTATAAAATTATTAGTCAAAAAATGACATTTAGATGTCATGATATTTAGATTATATAATATAATATCAAGATAATAACGAACCAAATACCCCCTAAGAACTATCTTCCTTTTTCTATGTGAACCAATTCATTTTTATGCATAGCCATTTTTTGTCTGGGTGATTCCAATTCAATTATATGAAAATCACTTCAGCAATCACTCTCCGCTATCTTAGATCTCGGGTCATTACAACAATAGTTAAATTTAATATGACAAATTATATAATGAACAATTTTCAATATTAAAAAATTTAAGAATTTATAAATCAAATATAAATTTTGAAATAAATATTCTATATATCTGCTAGTATTATTATTATTTTTACCAATCTGATATAATAATTAGTTTATAAAGTCATACATAATTCTTAAAACAAATATCTACCTATTTTATATTGTGTATAAATTATAGGAATAATTACCTACATGCAATACTATTTAGCTTTATTTATGCGTTACTCATCCATTCTTAGTTAATTACGCTATGCACACTCAAAATATTATAAAATCTTACATACACACACTTGAGTTAAAACTCAATCAAAATCTATTTGAAAAAAAATATTTTGTTAGTAAATTATTAAAATTATATTTTTACTTTTAATGGTATATATTTTTTTCTTTCTCAATGCCACACTAAAGCGCTGATTTGTCCTAAAATCAATTCACGTCGCAGATGTCTCATTTTCTTGCCACCACTTAAACATCAATGTTTTAGTATTTTCACTCAAAATATGTTTAAATATCCTAAAAATAATATGATGAACGACTTAAATTTTTGGTAACCTAACTATAGTTAGGTTATTGAAAAATTATGATTACTCATTATAATAGAAACAAGTTAAAATATGTGTATGTAAGATTTTGTAATATTTTTAATGTGCATAGCTTAATTAACTTAGAATAGATGGGTAATGTATAAATAAAATTAAATGATGTAACATGTAAGTAATTATCCTAATATCCTTGTTAGTTTTATAAATTTTTCATTGATTTTTGTGTGAAATCTAATTATAAGTAGTATTCTTTTACAAAACATTCAACATTTTAAAATATAATATAGTCAAAAAACAATAATAGTATAAATTTATTTTAAATTTTTTATGTATTTCATTTTTAATCTCTATCTCTTTATATAAATTATTTTAATATATTTGTGTTAAAATATTTTAATTATATTTTAAAAAAATTATAATATGTACATTAATAATTTTATTATCCAGTTGATTATAAATTAAATTAATTATTTTAAAATAATTAAATTTTAAGTTAAATTTTTTTTTGCTGATTTTGAAATAAAATTGTCACACGTAAAAGTTTGGCATAAAACATAATTTAAATTGTAAAAATCAATTTTATATCAATTTCGAATAAAATGACCTAATTACCCAGTCGGCTGTCATCAAGTGAAGAATCTCGATTCTCGTTCACCATATATATACTACATCCAGTTTCTCTCTCGATTTTCACTGCCTTCCCTTTCTGCCATCGGCGTCCCTATAGTTTTTCGCCGACTACATCCAACCCCGATCGATTTCCGCACCTCGGCGCCGCCTCTGGATGAGGGGAGAGGCATAGGGTGGAGCCGAAGGCGATCGAAGGGATCGGCCTCAACGACTGCGACGCGCCGCCGCCGTAAAGGCGGTCATCGTCACCAACAACATGTCTGCCGTAGTCTGCAGGAAGAGATCCACCTCTATCTTTGACGATCTCCAGTACAACCCTCCCTCGGTAGCAAAGAGGATACGCTGCTCCGCTGACGCTTCCTCCCCGCCTCCGAGCGCCGCTGCTGGTTGCTTTTCTCCGAGCACGACCGCCTCACCGTTGTTCGATTCGCCTATCACTTCTGGAACGAGGGAAGCTCATATCGCACTTCTCAATCATCTTAAAAGCATCTTTCCTCATATGGAACAGCAGGTTATTCCATCTTTTCTTCTTTTCTTTATAAAAATTATCTGGTAATTTTTCATTGAAATGATTTATGTATATAATATTAATTTTTTGATGAGTAAATCAAGAAATCGCGTACATAACTAGTCGTGAGTTAGGTCTTTGCTGGCCTAATCTTATTGGGAAAACTACTTATTTTTGCTGTTTTCTTTCAACCTTATTTTGCATTTCTCGATTTTATTGTGGGTAAATTTGATTTGTTCCATCCCGCACAGGCTTACACATACCCTTGTCTTGAATCCTTGATATCATATCGGAACCTAAAATTGAAGTCCTATTTCTTTTAGAATTTGTCATCTAGCACATCTTTAATCCTGTTTTTGTCTTATGGCATTCAAAAGACGTAATGGACAATATTGGGATTTATGCATTATGTTCATGCTTGTGAAGAATCAATTTTAATCACATTTAACGGGGCATTTGATTCAATTTTATCTTGATATTATGTTATGTATTTAGATGTCATGACATCTAGATGTTAGTCTTTTTAGTAACAATTTCATAATTTTTTAAAAGATTATCTATACATATTATTAAATCAAATAATTATTTTCTCTAGATAACATGACATAACATCAAAATAACATTGAATCAAATGCCTCCTTAATTTCATCTTTCCTTGGATTTTAATATTTAAGTTGGATTTTTTAAGCTCATGATAATTGAAATGTTTTTTCAAATTGAGACCCATTAAAATAATCTGATTTAAAGACATTGGATCATATTAAAGCTAAAAACTGAATTCACTTGAAATAAGCTTGGACCAGAGGAATTATTGATATATGTTAAATAACATCATGAGGGATAGTTTGCAGTGCAAAGTAATTGACATTAACAACTTTGTGTGGTACCTTATGGTATTTAGTATCTTGAAAGAGCGCTTGAAGCTTCTGGCAACAATTTAGATTATGCCATAAATAGTCTGAGGGATCTCTGCTTGGAATCAGCTGCAAATAGATCTGACGGTGGACTTGAGGCAAATGCGCAAATACTATCTGAAGGTACAAGTTACTAAATATGAATTCCCTGTTCATTTGTTGGCACGTATTTATTTTTTTGTTATACTGTTTTCTTCTTGTTTTGTACTTGACTTTTATACTTGATCATGTATCATTTATGTGAAAAGTTTTGTCTGATGCAGATAGAGATACTGTAAATTCATTTTGATAAATGTAGCTTTAATGTTGCATGATCTAATTACTCATTATTTAGGAATTTAAAAAACATTTTGTGTGCTATAGATCTGATAGTTGAGAATGCTTCGGATGATCTCTACCATTATGTGGAATAGTTTAAGAGCAATGATACAGGAATACTATACCACAGGACGCCCAAAACAATAAAAAACAATAAAGGGGAAAAAGGTTTCTAGAAATGGTGTTATGCAAATTGGGATTGTTTATGGATGGCAAATTTTACTCTGACGTGCACAATTAACTTTGCTTATTGACTTGCACATGCATATGCATTTTATATAAATCTTTGGAAACAACCTTTCATCTATTCTTCGGTAGTGCATCCAAAAAAATGCAAATAATTATGCATTTCATGCATTTGCATCCAATGATCCAATATGACAGGCATGTTAGTAAATAGCTAATTATCCTATAAGATTTTCCTGTGCATCTATCTTATTAGAAAATTGATATGTAGTCTCACAACTAGTCCCTAAAGGTTTCAGGACCTTTGGGTAATGGCTTTGTCCAATAATTGAGGGCATAGTACATTATATTATCCCTCAATTATTGAATAAAGCTATTACCAAAAAGCCCTAGAACCTTTGGGAGCTAGTAGTGGGGGTTAAGTAGCATTATTCATCTTATTATATATATCTTTGTCCATATGCCTCAACTTGAAAGATACCATTACTCTTTGTAAGTTTTCTAGATAAGTCAGCCTTTTTTGGTATACGCTAGTTGATATCTCTCTCAAATTCTGAAATATTCAGGACACTGCATTGCTGCGGAGTCCAGTTATTTGTGATGCAAGTTTTTGATCATTAATCACCTAAATATCTTAGGGCTTTGGTGCAGTTTCCATCTAATAAAATCTCTGGCCCTGTTTGGCGCGAGGACCAAAACAGGACCAAAAAAATACTAGTTTAAAAAATAACAATAATAATAATAAATAAATTATTTTAATTATTCTACACAAATTTTAATATAAAAAATAATATTTTACTTCATATACTCAATAATTTTTAATAAACATATAAATTTTATTTCACATCTTAGATCAAAATACTCGATTTGAATATTTTAGTCTAGAATGTGAAATAAAGTTGATATTTTTATTTTAAATTATTGAGTATGTAAAGTAAAATAATATTTTTTATATTTGAATTTGTGTAGAATGATTTAAAAAATTTATTTATTATTATTATTGTTGTTTTTTAACTTAGTACCATTTTGGTCCTGTTTTGGTCCTGTTTTGGTCCTCACGCCAAACAGGGCCAATATTTGAAGGGGGAAGCAATTCAGCATTGGGCTTTGCATTTTAAGTGGAACTTTGCCGTTTTTTAGTGTTGCATGTAGTAGATGTGATGCATAAATAAAGATCATGTGCACCATTTAACTTGACTATCATTTATTTAATTGCTGGCCATTAGGTATTCACTGTGTAAACACTTGTTTGATTTGATCCTACTATTGTTTTTCTCAATTGAATTGATAGTATCGATGTTGGTGATGGTAGTTGCTGATGGCATTATGTGTTCAATGAATCTACTGCATTTATATATTTGTTTCATGCGTAATTGCAAGGCCTTCCCCACATTATTTATTCTAAAAGATAAACGTAAGAATAAGTTGCGTGATGGTTGATGTAGTTGCCGGTGGCCTAACCTACAGTATTAATGATAGGGAACTAACCGAAACAGGCATACGTGACTGAGATCAAGATATTATACTTTTTTTATAATAAATGTAAAATATAACCAAACACATATAAAACAAGACTTCTAGAAGGGAAATTTTGTTATGCCTTCAGCAATCCAACTAAACACTTGCATTTCAAAGATTAAAAGAACCTATAGAAATTACAATAAATAAATTATAGCACTATGAACAGAATGCATGAAGTGAATAACAATACCATAAGGAATATGAAGAAAAGCTCATGAGATCACAAGTTAATAAGTTAAAACATTATGATCAAAGAATACATGGAGAGAGACATCAACATGTAGAATACAAAATGGAATGACAAGCTTTGACCAATGAACAAGAAAACAGGGATATATAAAGGAAAATAGCCCTAGTCTAATTAGAGTTTCCAAGCACTTCTTTTGTCAGAATGCAATTAGCAATCATTCATCACATAAAATTATTTTTTCCCTTAATATCACACTACCTAAGTTCTAAAATCCTTCTCTTAAAAATGTTTTATTTTTATTCTTTATATTGCACCATTGAGTTTGATGACAATGCTTCGACTTATTGTTCTTTCTCCAACTCTTCATCTAAAATTTTAAGACCATTAATTGTTATGGGATAGTCAAGGTTTTTACTTGGAATGATCTTACAATCTTTACAATCTAAATAATCTTTTTTCTTATAAGAAAATAATCAATTCACCTTTGTTCTTATACACATGTAAATGCTCATCTCTTTTCTTGAACAAATTATTAGCAATTATAAAATCACAAGCTAAGATAATCTTTAAAATAGTTTTACCTTCTTTCTTAGTCTCCCCAAAATCATACCCACCATAAATATTATTAACTTCCTCGTCAACACTTCTAATATGCCCACTTAGATCTCCTTTGATAATTTTTTTTCCTTCTTATGTATCCCTTGAATCAATTCTTCTAAATTATTCCAGAAATTTTTATTTATACTTGTATTCAAATGTATTTGAGGGGTATATATACTTACAATGTTAATAAATACCCCAGTGATTTTTATGTTTATTCCTTTTGATTTTCACATCGTCATTATTTGAACTCTTATTCAGAATTATACTTCATTTCTAGTCCTATTCTTACTCGAGTGCCAAAATTTAAAGCATAAGCTATCAATTTTCTTTAGCTTTCTTAGCATAAGCTATCAATTTTCTTTAGCTTTCTTTTCACCCATTTCATTTCCTAAATGCTTGAAATATTAATCCCCTCAAGTACGTTTGATGTACGGTAATTTTGGGAAAAATTCTCCTAAAAACCTAATTAATGCATACCTAAACAATTATAGGATGACTTAATGTAAATATCAAGTAGTTGAGCTTCACAAAAAGATTTGGGATAAAAGTTGAGCCCCAAGTCATGAAATGTCTTGTATACATGCTTAAGACGTAGAATTTGCATACGACTTAAAGCATTAATTAGATGAAAATTATGGTAAATCTCCAAGAAGAGCTTCTAGGACATAAACCCCAAATTGCTGTGCTAAATTAGCACATTAACTCATACAGGTAAAACCCAGTTAGCATTTATAATTTTTTACATGAGTCATACACCACCAGGAGTTAGTCAATAAACTCTATAAAAAAAAAAGAAAAGGTAAATGAAAGGGCAGCGACATTAAAGGGGGATTTGACTGGGCAAGAGGGGAAGAGAGATACCAAATGAGCAAGAATTCAATGACCAATGAACCCTCGAGATAGATGATTGGCGTCTTATTATTCAAGATCGATTAGCATAGCACTGATCGAGAATCTGCATAAAGATTTTTATAGAATCGGGGCTAGTGAGCATCAATGCATCATGACCATGCTTATTTTTAACCAACTAAACTCTATAGGTGCTTTGAGCAATGGTGCTTGCAATTCAGCTTCTGTCGAAGAATCCTCTCTTGATAATTTTCTTAAAGATGGCTCTGAATGGGTAGATCTCTTTGTAAATGAAATGTTGAACGCATCTGATGTGGAAGATGCGCGGGGTCGTGCTTCTAGAGCACTTGATGCCCTAGAGAAATCTATTATCGCTCGGCTTAATGCTGAGGCCTTGCAGAACTTCCAAAAGGTTTATCCATCTCCCTCAGAAAACTCGTAGTAGGGTATATATTTTACCTAATAGTTGCTTTGGATCCTGAGCAGGAAAGCACGGTTCTTAAGGAGCAGGTAGAAGTTCTGCTCCGGGAAAACACCACTCTGAAAAGAGCAGTTGCCATCCAACATGAGCGTCAGAAGGACTACAACGAGAAGAATCAGGAGTTGCATCATCTAAAACAGCTCGTTTCTCAGTACCAGGAGCAACTGAGTAAGCTCGAGGTTTGTCAAACTTACTGTTGGACATCAACTCGATTGCGAACGGTTTCACATGAACTCATGATCTAGTTTCAATTACTATGTTTAATGCCTCGAGCAAAACTTAAGAAACACATGACTGAAGTTCTCGCCTATTAATTATTTGTCCACAGAAACTCCGAATTTGATCCATAAGGTAATCCCTGTGCTTTGTCTGCTCTTAAATCCCTTAAATACTCTTTTTGAGTTGAGCTATAACCCGCGAAGCACCTCTCTTTTAATGGATCTCAAGCTACACTACACCCTTCATGAGTAATAATTTGCTGATGCTTTTGTTCCCCATCTGCATTTCAGGTCAGCAACTATGCACTAGCGATGCATCTGAGGCAAGCCCAGCAGGGGAGCTCCATCCCAGGCCGATTCCATCCAGATGTTTTTTGAAGTACGCTGTTCAACTAGTTTGCCTTCTCACACCTTATTATTAATTTTAAGGTTGGTGTTAAATGTGATGTTAATTAATTATTTAGTTTGACGATATATTTAAATATCATGATAAACAATTATAAATTATCGCTTTAAAATGACATTTAATTGTTACTCAAAATTGAATTATATTTATATATTATTATTATTATCTTACTCGTCTTTTGTTTGAACCGAAGTTAACTTTTTTTTTTTAGCTTTAATTTAGCTCGCTTTAAGAAAGTACTCGTTTCAACTCGGATTCATATTTAAAACTTTAGAGATCTGTTAGGTAATTCGGGTTAATGCTGTGTGAAATAAATTCAAATGTGGTCGTACTTGGGGAACTTACCTTGACAAATATTTATATTTTAGAAAGAATTCAAATCACAATTTTTTTTTTTTTACTTTTTAATGTAAACATAATAATTATGACATGGCTTCACTGATTTTGGATCAATTTTAGTAGTAATCGATCAAAAGTTTTGGTCAAAATTATCAAAAATTTATCTCAAAAAAAAAATTTACAAAAAACTCAACTATGAATATATGTTTGTCTCAAATTTAAATTTAAAAATTAATTGACGTTTTTCTTTAGAAAAGATAACGTTGAAGTCTGCAAGAAATTCAAGTTGGAAGAACCGAGAGAGCCAACGCACCCGAACGCGGCCAAGAAAACGCGTTTGCAGTGCGCTTTTTCAATATTTAAATAAATTGTTACAGACTCAGAAGTCAATATTCTATTATTTCTATCAGCACACAAAAGAATTTAATATTACATTCTTATATCATTTAATTGAGAGAATTACATACACCACCCTACAAAAGTTTTTTCTTATTTAACCCTGAAATTTGATATTTTTTTTTATATATCATCCTAATGAAACACTACACTCTTTTCATTATAATATAATTTAGCCTTTTTTATCTTATTAAAAGAGAAAAAAGTTAATTATTCATCAATATGAATAAATGTGTTTCAAAATTATGTATTTTTAAAGTATGATATAATATATATAAATATTTAATTTTAGGTGTTAAAATATAATAGATATGTTAACTAGTCATAACAAGTATTACTAATATGTTCGGTTTATGAATATTAACTTAACATCAAATAATTATTGTAAATATTAATGTACAAATTATGTTGTTTGTCGATTGATCAAATATGGAAAATGTGAAATAACAATAAAATAAATTTTTTGATAACCAATAATAATAAAACAGTTGACATGAGATATTTACATGAAAAGTTTATGGAGAGAAAATCACAATGACATTCCTGGTAGTTTTAGAGCTAATTGTATATGATTGACGTCGAGTGCATTAAAAGTACAATAATAAAAGAAGACGTCGAGTTTTGTTGCTATTTTTGATGATTGAAGGATAGACAAGAGTTGAAGTTAGTTTGACTGAGGAACCCTCTCTAATTTCTATTTCTCTATAATTTTGTAGATTAATTTGGAAGAATAAAAAAATTTAAGGTGATTATTATACATTTGATTAATTGCAAATTTTTTTTATTTCAACGCAGCTACTAAAGAAGCAATCGATGGACAATCAACAGCTGTTACACATCTTCTCATCTTGAAAGATAAAATTTCATCTGCTATCTGTATGCAAGATTCACAATTTGTTCAACGACTTCTTCTGATATGTTCGACAAACCTTAAATTTGTGTTTGCCGTGCTTTGTTTGGTAAGCTTGAAAGGACGACGTTTGAACATGTGTATGGTCTGGATTAAGCTCCTGTTTTGTTCATGTTCAAGTTGAGCAAAATTATTTTTAAAAAAAAATAAAATAGTTTATACAATTTTTAATATATGAATTAATTTTATTTAATATTTTTATAATTAATTAAATTTATTTCTTATATATATATATATCTGAAAAAAAAATTATTTTTTATAAAAAAATTATTTTTTATAAAAAAATTTAAAAAATGGTCATGCTGTGTCCTGATCATATAACTTGGGCATTTTTTTTAATTATGTTGATCATAATTAAAAAAAACTCAAAATTTTGATCAACAGTATAATACTTATGTAAATATCTATAGTTCGAAGAATGAGTAATATTTAAAGTTACAAGGGGCATTATTATCTTGAAACTTTAAATCAGCCGTATCCTGTTAACCCTAGTGAATATTCGCCTTCGATAATGCGCGCGAATTTGATTTGTATTTGCTCAAATCAGGGTTTTCAGAATTGAACAGGACCGACCGGTTCAACCGGGAACCGGCCCAAGGTCTGGTCTAGTTCAACATTAGAATCGAAACCAGGTAAAAATCAGGTTGGACCTGTAAAAACAGGGTTGAACCGGTAAGAACCGGTCCAACCGCCAAACCGGACAAACCTGTCAAACCGGAATTATTATTTGAGCTTCTTATTTATTTTTATACATTGATATATTTTGAATAATAATTATTTTATATAATAGATATTTAGCTGATTTATTAATTTTTTTATTATAAATTTATTTCGAATTGCTATAAAAGAGACAAAGTATTTTGAATGACAAATTGACAAGAAAAGTAATTGTATTCGTTTTGTTTTGTAATTTTAAATTTTTTATACATTTCTTGTGATAGTAAATTTTTTAAATTAGCTGTACTATTTTTTTCAAAAATTTTTTATCGTATTTTAAAAATTAATCTCACGTTTAGAAAATTTATATTTAATTATGATTAATTATTAAGTCATCCGATTGAACCGATAAAATCATGAACTGGTCGATTGATCAGTTCGATCTTCGGTCCGGTTCTGAAAATCTTAGCTCAAACTCGAGTTTGCATTTTGGTGAGTCTCAATCCCATCTATTTAAAGCACTATTTATTTTAAAATTAAAACTCAAATCGAATTTAATTAGAACATAAATTAACTAATTTGATTGGAGAATTATTTTTAAATTAAAGAATATTATATATATAATGTGAAAAAATATTTTAATATTTTGATTTATATAAAATATATAATAATAATAATAATAACTAATTCTTTATTCTATTAGTTGATTGATTATATGTGTACTTTATTTTTTCTGCATTCTAAGTAAATAATAAATTCTTATTTACTTTTAATTATATATATATGAAATCTGTTTTGATAGTTACTAGTGTTGATTTATATAGAATATAAATATAATAAAATTATATATGTTTTTTATTAGATATATTAGACGTGAATTGAAATTAATTTTTAATTAATGTTAAGATGTACATAAAATGTAAAATGAAATTAATATCTTAAACCGAGAAAACAATTAAAGCAAAAAACAATAATGCACAATTAAGCAGATATTTTTATGAAAAAAGGGATATTACACGCTTGAAATTTCGTACAATTATATTTACAATGCCTGATTTCTTTTTTGAGTTTGAGATGTAATATTTAAAAAAGGGATAATTACACTGAGCTCCTTGAGCTTAACGTTTAATAACGCACAACTTCACATTTTTTTAATTATAATATCAGTTCCTGAGTTTTAATATATTATCAAATAGATGATTCTTTTAATTTTTTTTATTATTTTTTTTTAAAATTACAAAAATACCCCTCAGCCTCTCTTTGTCCTCCCGGCCTCTCTTTGTCTCTCCACCCGATCGCCTTGCGGGGATGATGTCGCATGACTGTCGGAGGGTCCGGCGACCGCGCGGCGTGTGTGACCCGCTGGCGGCCGTGCGGCGCACACGCGATTGCCAGTTGGTCGTTGGCCAATCGCCAGTGCGTGGGGATCGGGAGGAGAGAAAGGCAGCCCCTCTCTCTCCTCCTGATCCCTGTGCACAGGCGACGGCTGCGTGACCCGCTGACGACCGTGCGGCCGCCGGTAGGTCTCACGAGTCCGGCGGTCGCGGCGTCGCCTATGCGCAAGAATCAAGAGGAGAGAGAGAGAGAGAGAGAGGCGCCACTCTCTCATCCCAATCCTGGCGCACTAGTGATAGTCGCGCGACCCGCCAGCGACCGTGCGGGTGCTATGTGGTCACCGCTGGGTCACACGCTGCACGGGTGCTACTTGGCCGCCGGTGGGTCGCACAAGTCGCACGGTCGTCGGACCCGCAGGTAGCTCTGCGCGGCATCGTCGTGCGTGACGATTAGTAGGAGAGAGAGAGAGGCCGAGTGGTATTTTGGTAATTTTAAAAAATTTTAATAATAAAAAATTAAAAGAAGAACTATTTGATAATTTATTAAAACTCAGAGACCGATGTTATAATTTTAAAAACGTGAACCTGCGCGTTATTAAGCGTTAAATTTAGGGACATGGGTGTAATTATTTCTTTAAAAAATTTTAGTGTACCTAGTAATATTTAAATAATATAAAATATGAAAATATATTAAAACAAAAAATTAAAAATAAACAGTTTTTCTAGGCGGTAAACATACTATTGGCCAAAATTTAGAGATTTTTTTAATAATAATAATAATATTATTTTATTCGACGATTATTAATTTATTATTTTATATTGTTAAAATGAGAAGCAAACTGTGTAAATCAAGTTACAGGTATTGAACCCGACGTGAATCGAACACGCAACCTTCTGATCTGGAGTCAGACGCGCTACCATTGCGCCACGGATCCATTTGTTTGCAATTGACATTATACATGTATATATAGTAACTAGTAATATATAATATATCATACTGCACATCGACAAAGCATCTAGCAACTGCAGAGGCAATAAAAGAGCAATAATGGAGCACTTTAGCACTGTAGCAGAACTATAGCAGCAATAATAGACCACTAAAGGTACTATACGAATACTGTATTACTGTAGCAATAATGGTACTCAATTAATGTATTACTGTAGCAGTAATAGTACTACAGCCTGTTCATGTACTGTTCATAGATGCTTTTTTGCCTATAAAAGGATGACTTCTAGCCTGTGAAAGGACATCCGAAGAACACCCATCTCTCCTCTCTCTCTCTCTCTGCTCCTTCTTCCTCTGGTCAGCACCTTATATATTATATATTATTTATTTATTATTTTCTCTTGACTGAAATATAATTTTATAATAGAGTTTATGCAGCCAATAGTCACTGCTATTATTATATATATAATATATAATATATAATTTATTTATTTATTATTTTCTCTTGACTAAAATATAATTTCATAATAGAGTTTATGCAGCCAATAGTCACTCCAAATAGCATCAAATAAAATCTATTAAATAAAAGGCTAAGATGCAAATGTATCTACTCAATTTGATTAACGATGTGGAGTGTGCATCAAAGTAGTATATATATCAACTGGCTTGCATTCGTTTAGATACGTGCAAAGTTATAACTTTAAAATGAGTCTATAATTTCTCGTGTGCATCATATTTTGGGCTCAATGATAAAAAATTCTATCTTCAAAGAATGAAACACCTTTATTGCCTCTATAGGGTCACCTTCATTGCAAAAATTCATAATTTCCAACCAATGGGAAAGACATACTATTTGGTCAGTCGCTACACAATCCATTATTGTCAATTTGTTGATGCAAAAAATGCACCATCACAGAGAAATGAGACGATAATTTTTACGTGGAAATCCAAGTGTTCAAAGGAAAAATCACGATACCATCCAGGTGATTTGAATCTACTAATCCCGTCTCCTCTTACAAAGCTTGAGGGTCTCTAATGGGAGACCAAATAAGTACAAGAGAGAGAGAGAGTAGAGAAAGAGTCGCCTCTGAGAGAGCCCGAGCCTCCTTTTTTATAGTCTGGAGAGGAGAGAATACAATAGGTACGGTCTGTCATATCTAACACCTATTCTTACAAAGGACGATTAGGGAGTGGACTCCCATACTGTCTTAAATGCTGAGTTGACATAGTAATACGGAGAATACGATCTGGTGATATCTCTTTGAGCTGTTGTTCGACTTGGGGCTGCTGCTGAGCTGCTGTTCGACTTGGGGCTGCTGTTGAGCAGCTGTTCGATAAGGGGCCGCTGTTGAGCAGCTGCTAGGCAAGGGACTGTTGTTGAGCTACTGTTCGACTTGGGGCTGCTGTTGAGCAGCTGTTCGGCAAGAAGTGTTAGAGAAGGTTCTAACACGATTCAAAATGGTCCCTTATCAATTATGTGAGAAAAGTACTAACCCTCTCGATCCATCGTGAGCAATTCACACATATTCCCTTCCTCTTCCAACGTAACATTGAAGTTTAGCTTTATGTACTCATTTGTAAGCTTCAAATAGTTAAAGAAACTTTGAAAAAGTAGAGGATTTTAGTCTTGGCCCCCATTGCATTCCTCAATCAAAGATGTGAAAAAGTAGCACGAGCCTTCCGGCCTTTTACGAGCTCCTCATATCAACAATTAGTTTTTCATCCTTCAAATATATAGCTCACAAAATATTAGAGAAGACCATTGGTTATACGTTGCTCAAATTCTTCGTTCCATTTTGCAACCAATTCAAAATATTCTTTTTCTTAGTATACATTACTTTCAACTAGTCTCCTTTCGACGTTGCATTGTCAAATTGCTGGTGCTACCAGCAATTTTGTATATCAACAAGCTAGAGTCGAGAATAAGTCTCCGCCACTATTTTCTCGACATCGAAATATTGAATATTATACGATTTTTTAAACCCATTAATCCTCCAACTCCTTCTGTTTGCACACATCAATCATGATTTTCTAATTCCAACACCTTCAATTGTTTCACAAGAGTAAGTTTGTCCTCCATGAATGTCTTTTTACTAAAGAAAAGTCTAAATTTATCAAAATTAATCTATTGGCCTAAAGCTTCTTGATATTTTTTTAAAAATAAAATTAATTAAAGTAATGAAATGTGTTTGCATATATTAACTGACTTATAATTAACATGCATAATTCTTACATTACTGATCTTATATACATTTATCTCTCCTCTTTAAAGGTAAACCTTCATAATATTTTTTTTAAAGAAATCTTTATAAATTAAAATTATGCCTATTTACTTTATATTATGTTACATTTTTTTTCCTAAGTTTCATATAAGGTCATGTGTAACTTTACCCTAATATTCTAGACAATTTCATCAAAAAAAATAAAAAAATCTAGACAAGATATAGAAGTAAAATTTCAAT
Source organism: Apostasia ramifera (assembly GCA_019297695.1). Classification (NCBI taxonomy): domain Eukaryota; kingdom Viridiplantae; phylum Streptophyta; class Magnoliopsida; order Asparagales; family Orchidaceae; genus Apostasia; species Apostasia ramifera. The sequence continues at coordinate 137,363 of JAEMOT010004201.1, read as the reverse complement.
GAATTTGTTTACATTGATCTTCTTGTGAGTAATTTTGTTTCTTTAGCTAAATATAAATTATTATAGTTGAATAAAATTGGTATGAAATTACAAAATTGATAGTGAACCTATATTTATCTTAAATATGCAAGTAAGGATATTTTTCTTAAATTATTAAAAAATAGGATCAATTACATACGGGTTATTAAAATCAAATTATTTTATATATTTTACACTTAAATTTTTAATATTATATATTAACTATTAGGGACATTTACATGGTGGACAAAGAAATCAGGCTAATTTACGAATTTCACTATGAATCTCAAAAATATTACAGATATCACATCTAAAATAGCTATTTTTTCATTTTTCATATCCTGCAGTAAATTCTATCAGAAGATTTAATCATAGTTAAATCTCAACAAAATCTCACTCATTGATCACATAATTTAACCATCGACCTTCATGTTAGGGCATCGCGGAGCTGCATTGGTTCCGGCGGCAGCGTATTCACGCGATGCGGTAGAATATTCTCGCGATGCGATAGCTTATTCACGCGAGCATCACTCTGCTATTTGCATCTTCATCTTACGCGGGCATCACGAGTGAGCATCGGACTTTTCTGTAGCTTTAGAGTTTTATCGTCGCCGGCCACAGAAAGGTCTGATGCCCGCTCGAGATGCTCGCGTAAGAAGAAGATGCAAATAGCAGAGTTATGCTCGCGTGAATACACTATCGCCTCGCGAGAATACGCTGCCGCCTCTCGTGAATACGCTGCCGCCGGAATCAATTCAGCTCCGCGATGCCCTAACATGAAGGTCGATAGTTAAATAATGCGATCAATAGTTGAGATTTTATTGATATTTAACTATGGTTAAATCTTCTAATAGAATTTATTGTAGGATATGAAAAATGAAAAAATAGTTATTTTAGATGTGATAACTGTAATATTTTGAGATTTACAGTGAAATCCATAAATTAGCTCAATTTCTGTGTCTACCATGTAAATGTCCCTAATTATTTAAATTATATAAAAATTACAAATTTATTATATATAAATGTCCCTTTATGAGATATAATTTTCATTTGAATTTTGTCACTAATATATAATATTAAAAATTTAAATATTAAATTCTAAAATAATTAGATTTTAGTGATAAATATATAATTATTCTTTAAAAAAATCATGACCTTACATTTCATCTCAAATTTTAAATGTGTAATAAATTGGTATCTACAATAGTTTTCTAATGCATGTTTTGTTCCTATACGTAGTCAAGGGTGATGAACAACTAAATTTTCCTACAAGGCAAAATCATATTTACAATCTCAACCCTGACATCCAAGACGATGTGTAAAGTTGCAAAACGCACGAAAAACGAGTCCTCAAATGCAGAAATCATTCATTCCTCATCATCAGCCTCTTCAACGGTGCTCAATATCCTCTGCAGCCTCCTTAGCCTACCGCCCCTTCTTTGCTTATTCACCGTCTTCTCCTTCTCGCCGGCAACCGCCGCCGCCGGACAAAATTCCGCCGGAATCGGATCCCCACCGCCGATAACCTCCGGCGCTACCCTGATCCTCCTCAGCCTTCCCTGCTTCTCCGATTCCCTCTTCATAGCGGCCGTCGCCTTTATAGCCAGTGCCGCAGCGTCTGCTCCGGAGATCCGCTGCCGGAGCTCTGCCTCCGTCAGCAGGAAATATATCTGCCCCATCTGCAGCTCTTCGTCCAGCGGCGCCGGAAGGGGGTAGGCGTCGAAGAAGAGCTTGTCCGAGCAGCAGAGAGCGCAGCCAAGGCCGCTGGCGCCGACCACCTCGCCTGCGGTGGCGCCGGCGGCGTACTCCAGGAGAGAACCGTCAACGGCTATAACCACCGCGGTCGGCGGTCTGACGGACCAGTCGTCGGCGGCTGAGATGGTGTCGGGGTGTTGGTTTGATGAGAAGCAGCAGCCCATAAAAAAGAGTGGTTTTTAAGAGAGAGAATGGAGAGCGGGGAAATTAGGGTTTTATAAAAAGAGAAGGGAGGGCCGGGTCGGGGATGACGCGGTGTTTAATTAGGCAAAAATTTTTATATTATTTTTAAAATTATTAATGATTAATTAATTATGTGATAATAACTAAATTATTAATTAAGTTCATTAACTAAAAAAGTACACTTAAATGGAGAGAGTCTAGGCGAGACCAGAGGAATAAAAAACATATTAAATATTATTCTAAAATAACTTAAAAAATTACATTTTCGTCCTTTAGATTTAATATTTCTTTATTCTACTCCACTAATTATATTTAATTCTATTGCAGTTAGATTGCCGTAAGAAAAACTCAGATATAAATGAATTATATATTTTATATTTAAGTTTAAAATTAACTATTAAATTCCAATTTCATTAATTTCTTCTCCTGATTTTAATTCGAGCAAGATTTGTTAGAGGAAAAATCCAATTTAAAAAATTTTCAGAATTAGAGTCGCCTGTTTATAGCCGGACTTCAATTTGATGCTCGTTTTACTAATAATTAATTAATTAGTTAATTAATTAATTAATTAAAACTGCCGTTTTTAAAATATTGCCCTGACTTTATTGGAAGGAGAAAGGGAAGAAGGAGGCAGGAGGAGGCGTGGGAAGAAAGGAAGAGAATTGCTATTTTAGGAAATTTCATTCATGCCTAAAAAAATTATCTTTTTGCTTAAAAAGGAAAAATCTATTTAAAAATTATATATTTAGAACATAGTATTTACATATAGTGCTTTTAAAATTGATTTAAATTATAATGTTATCTTTTTTTATGTTTTTATTACACATATTTATCGTAAGCACCAAAATTTTAAAATTTTAGTTTTTATTTCAGTTTCTATTGTATATAAATTGGGAGTATCAGTTTTAATAAATTTGATAGTTTTGATTTCAACAATTTTCATATAATACATATCATAATTATTAATTCTTGACTTAACAACTCAAATTTTAAAAAAATTTATCTTGATAACTTGAAAGTTTAGGCTAAAATAAAATCAATAAGTTTCGAATCAATTTTTATTGAAACTAAAATAAAATTAATAAAATTAAATATTTGGGTGAAATTCAAAATAATGAATGACATGCACCCCTTATATAGGTACAAAGTCTAACATTGAAAAAAAAAAAGGAGTTGATTGTATCTAGAAATATTTTGAATAAAAAAATAAGTGCAAAATGTTTTTATGTAAATAATTAAATTTTTTGTGATATATATTCTACTTTTTTTGAATGATTCTAGATATATAATTATATTTGGCCTTAATGAAGTGGTCAACCATAAATAACCATAGTTTTTAATCCTAATATTCTTCAAACCAAAGGGACAGAACACAGAGATTTATGAGGTGAGTCAAAGTTTGGAAATATTATTCGAGAGGTGCACTAACTTAATTAATATTGATATAAAATTCAAGTAACATTTAATTTAATATTAGGTTAATCTTATGTCATATTTTTTATATTTATTATAATAAATACCTAGAGTATATGTCACATTTTTGTAAAGGTGGAGGTGATAGTTATGTAAAATACATGCAAACCACCAGTTAATTTGATTGTAAAACTAAGGTTCTGTTTGGCGCTAGTATCAAAATCAAGATCAAAATGGTACTAGTTTAAAAAATAATAATAATAATAAATAATTTTTTTAATTATTTTATATAAATTTTAATATAAAAAATATTATTTTACTTCACATACTAAATAATTTTCAATAAAAATATCTACTTTATTTCATATTCTAGACCAAACTATTTGAATCGAGTATTTTGATCTAGAATGTGAAATAAAATTAATATTTTTATTGAAAATTATTGAGTATGTAAAGTAAAATAATAATTTTTTTGTATTAGAATTTGTGTAGAATAATTAAAAAAAATTATTTACTATTATTATTATTATTATTTTTAAATTAGTGCTATTTTGCTCTTAATTTTAATTTTCGCGCCAAACAGTGCCTAAAACTGTTTAATTGTATCTCAAATGAGACATCAACGTGAATTGTATAGGTTATTTTAACTAGCAGGGTAAATTGCATCTAGGCCTCTTAGATTCGAAGAGCATTACAAATTAATTTTAATTTTAATAAAACTTAATTTTCATCCCTATGATTGTAAAATACTGCAGTTTTTATTCCTCTTTTAGAATTTCACTTTTTTCAGAGAGATTTTGTAATTAAAAATATAAAATTTTATTATTTTTAACTAATTTAAATAATTCACATATTTTAAAGGATCATTTTAACCACTTTATTATTACTCTTCTTTAAAAATTTAATAAAAAATTAAAATTTAATTTTTTCTATTTCTTTTTTTTTCTGTCTTAAAAATTTAAAATTAAAAAATATAAATATTACTATTTTAAAATTATATTCTAAAAATTGAGAGTTATTGATTGGGACTAATCTTACAATATTATGGTAAAAAATTAACAATTACATCTAAATTTAAACCAACTACATAAAACGTAAATTAATTAATGTTTTTAAAAAAACAACAACAACAACAACAACAACCAAGCCTTAATCCCACTAGGTGGGGTCGGCTACATGAATCCTTTGTTTCCATTGCGCTCTATCAGTTACCAAATTCTTATCTAAGTTTAAGTAATTAAGATCACTCCTTATAGTTTCTTGCCATGTCTTCTTTGGTCTCCCTCTTCCTCTTTGTACATGGGCAAAATCCAATAACTCAATTTTTCTAACTGGAGCTTCAATTGGCCTACGATTTAGATGTCCAAACCATCGAAGCCGACTTTCTCTAAGTTTATCCTCAATTGGTGCAACACCAACTTTCTTTCGGACACATCCATCTTAACATTCTCATTTCTGCAACATTTATTTTATTTGTATGTTTCTTCTTTGCAGGCCAGCATTCAGCACCATATATCATCGCTGGTCTTATTACAGTTTTATAAAATTTACCCTTAATTTTGGATGGAATTTTTCTATCGCATAACACACCAGAAGCATTTCTCCATTTTACCCAGCCTGCTTGAATCCTGCTAATAACGTCATTATCTATTTCGCCATCATTTTGTATAATTGATCCAAGGTATCTAAAGCGCTCACTCTTCTTGACAATTTGATCACCAATTGTCACATCTCCAATATAAGTATTTCTTTCTTGACTAAATGTGCAATATTAATGTTTTTAAAAATTAAAACTAATTTATAATATTTTTTTAAACTTAGGAGCCTGAGTGCAATTTACCTTAATTAATATTATCTAATATGTAAGTTGGTTTTCATAACTAAAAAGTTACATTTTCGTAACTAATTTTTTTTTTTTAATTTGAATAACTGAATAACACCTGGAACGCGTTTATAATTATGACCGAGGAAATTCGACCATTGTGCAATTAAACAACCGTTATTGTAAAAAATGTATTAAGAGATCTTAAATTCAGATCCTCATTGGATACAGGTAGGCCTGTCAATGGATCGGATCATGACCCGATCCGATCCGAGTTCCGATCCGATTAAACCCCCAAATAAATTTTTTTTGACCCGTCAATCCGTCCCGTTTACTGACCCGATCCATCTACAAATAAATGGATCGGATATGAATTACCATTGACCCGACCCGTTTAAAATCCGATCCGTTTATGTAATCTAATTTGTAGTTCATACAGGGATATATATTATAGCTAATAATCTTCTTGTTGGAAAGCTCAAGTAAAGAGCGTCACTATAATTAATTAATAAAGGATTCTTACATATTATATTAGTAGATTATAGTTTATAGTGTTCAGTTTATATTTCACAATATATATATATATATATATATATATTACAAATACTGTTTTTTATATTAAAATATTTAATTAATTCATAAAAATATAATATTCTCCCCTTATTTTATTTTCAATAAATTTAACATTATTTTAAATTTAATTATAAAAATTACTTAAAAATAACTACTTTTATTGAATGGATTAAATCCGAAAATTCGAGTTCTGAACAGATTCGATTTCCGACCCGAGAGGATATGGATCGACCATGACCCGATCCGATGTATAACCCGATCCGACATATGGATTTGGATCCGGATCGGAGTCAACCCGATCCGAATCCGATCGGCCTAGATACAGGTATATATTTTTGAATATTTCATCTAGGACCCTAAAACTTTTCTCCCCCTCAAATGACTCTCAAAAAGGTTAACAACAGGTAAATCTTTCGACTTATTTGACGAAAAATCTCCATTCATTCTCAAAACAAATCATTGATAACAACTTTAGCCATACGAGCAAAAGAGTATTATTGATGTGGTATGACTTCGATTCAAACTTCGAAACTTGCTCAGAACTTATTTAAATTTAGCTAAATTTGAACTCGATTCAATTCTCTCATCGTACAAAATTACCTAATTCAAAATAAAATCAATATAACTCGATTTTAACTTTATATTTGTAAATCTATATAACTTATAAATATTATTTTAACATGTAATATATATAAAATATAGACACACACGTGTATATATATATATATATATAAATTTCAATAATATTGTTATTGTTACAAAAGGCTGAGCACTTAAAGAGCACATCTCAAAATCTGCATGCTTGATCACTGTCAAAATTGACAGCTGCTGTCATAATCTGGGATGTATCTAGGCCTGTCAATGGATCAGATCATGACCCAATCTGATCCGAGTTCTGATCCAATTAAATCTCCAAATGAATTTTTTTTGACCCGTCAATCCGCCCCGTTTACTGACTCGATCCATTTACAAATAAATGGATCAGATATGGATCACCATTGACCCGACCCGTTTAAAGTTCGATCCGTTTATGTAATCTAATATATAGTTCATATAGGGATACATTGTGGCTAATAATCTTTTTGTTGGAAGGCTCAAGTAAAAAATGTCACTATAATTAATTAATAAAAAATTCTCACAGATTTTATTAGTAGATTATAATTTATAGTACTCAGTTTATATTTCACAATATATATGTATATATATTACAAATACTGATTTTTATATTAAAATATTTAATTAATTCATAAAAATATAACATTCTTTCTTTATTTTTTTCAATAAATTTAATATTATTTTAAATTTAATTATGAAAATTACTTAAAAATAACTACTTTTATTGTAAATGAATTAAATTCGAAAACCCGAGTTCCAAACCGATTCGATTTCCGACCCGAGAGAATATAGATCGACCATAACCCGATCCGATATATAACTCGATCCGGCATATATGAATTTGAATCCGGGTCGGAGTCAACCCGACTCGAATTCACTCCGACCCGGATCCGATCCATTGACAGGCCTAGATGTACCCATTTCTATTGTAGTATCAACGTATATTATCATTAGATATAATCGAAGGAAAGTAATTACCATCGATGGCACCTGTACACTCCTACACAACTCATAATTGAAAAAAAATTTAGTATTTATGTTCGTTAGAAGAAAAACAAAATCATATATTATATCAACACATGTTGCCTAAAAAAATTAGTACTTTAAAAAATTGGTAAAAAATTGGATTTATGCTTAGGTTTTTTTTTGTGACATTGATATGCTTAAATATTGGGGCAGCTTTTGTTGGTAATATAATGAATGTATTAGTAGTTGAGCATATTGCCTTCAAAATTCTTTGAAAATAACGACTAATTATCTCAACTGAGTGTTTATAAAATTTAACTTCTTCACGGATAGTTGTAACCTAACTTATTATTCACAAAAAATTTTCAAGTTGTTCAATAATCGTAACATGCCTGGAATCTTATAACAAGTTGTGGGATACCAAATGATTTCTTAATTCTACAAATACTAGTATTGCTATCCTAAACATCTAATAGGCACTACCTGAAAGTTCGTCTAAAATATCTTGTATATATTTAGAACCAAATATGTGTAGAGTAAATATTGGTCTAGGTATTCTTGTATCTCGTGAATGCTCATCATCTAAATATGCAAGCTAATATTGCCTTCAAGATTATATTATAGTATCATCAACAAATATTTGATAAATCTCGATTGAACTCATGGAGTTAGAAGAAAATATTTTTATTTAAAACAGTACATACAACAATAACATCAAAGAGTCTATCTAGTAATAAAATTAATTTGATATTACTATGAAATTTATGATCCTGCCTTGATATATGTGCATGATAGGAAATTAAGTTAGTTAATTATATTAAAAATAGTATAGAACGTAAAATAAAATTAATTGATGCATTGAAAATGATGTAGGATGTAAAATAAAATAGATTTTTTTATATTAAAAATTATGTATAATATTATAAAATTAATTTAATGTTTTTTTTAAAATTTTATAATTAATGAATTATTTTGATTTAGCATGACTAAAATAGTATAAGACCAAACAAGCTAAAAAAAATTTCGGATTTAATCATTAAAAATATTAGAATTAAATATTATATAATCTATAAATAAAGCAATATAGCACCATGTGCTAACATAATAAACAACAAATTCTCAACGTAATTGAACAATAGTTGATCAGCGAAGATGTAAACCTTTACACTTATTCTCTAAATAACAAAACGAAATCACTAAATAGAAACATGTTTTTCTCACAACACAAATACTAGTGATAAAATAAACAATATGGATCTTTCTTGAATGGTGGAGGCCCATCCCATATCAGGTTAGAATCCTATTCCAACGATATTTTCGATCCAACGTCGTAATATAGATCCTTTAGTATTAATGAAAATAGTCTTTTCATCTGCATTTGACTCAATATATTGCATTATTACTAAGCTTAGACTTTCAAAGAAATGAAGCATCTATTTAATTTTACAAATACAGTCTTCCATTATCCATTTGTTTGTCTTATTACTCAAAAGTTCTTGACTAATCCTTTTTTTTTCTATTTCAATAAGTTCTTAAAAGTTAATTGAATTAATTCTCTTCCCCTTCATAAAAGACGCTCTCTGTGTTCAAATCACATTTTTATGTACTAGATATCACATGTACAATATGAAAATCATTGTCAATTAGAACAGGTTCTTTAAATGTATCTTATGCTAAAGTAGCATTAAGTATGTTAATTGAAACATATTTCAAATTTGTCTTGTTAAATGCTTCATTTACAGTACTATCCTCTCCAATGTTATCCTTGATCTCCAATCTCTTTAACTCGTGGAGCACATGTAGGAACAAGAGCTAGTGTTGTTCCATGTGATGAACAAAAGAGATCGCCTTTAGCTTGGGTTGCATTTAATATTAGATCAAGGATATTGTATAAAAGAAATGATTTATCCTTTAATTTGCTCCCATCTCAATTTTTTGGTAAAAACATAATTCAATATTAGTTTTCATGTACTAATGTTCTTGTGAATATTTTAATTTAATAAAATCTAAGAAAATATAAGTATTGCGATTAGTTCATCTCATAAATGAAAGTTCCATCAGGAGTCCTAGTTTTCTCTACCACCCTCAACCATTCTTTTCCTTTAGTTCTTTAAATTTTTTATAATTTGTTTTTGTGTTCTTCTATAATAATTTTAGTTGAGGTTGTGTTGTTATCTTTTTAGGAAAGTGTTAACTATTTTTTATAAATTTCTAGCCATGCACAGCAACTGACTTACCATAAAGAAACAAATCCTTTAGGTAAAATTACTACAATATATCTTCAAAAAAAAAAATTTCTTACATTATAGTGCACAATTATTTTATCTTATTTTCACTAAACTTGCTTAATCTTTTATCAACATCTCTATTATTATCTTTAGCTCCAGGCTGTGAAAGTTAGGTAGTATTAATATCTATAAACTTCTTAATTAGGTGGTAACTTTTTTTTCTTTAGAGACTTTTGTAAATAAGTAATAATAAACACAACTTCAGCATTATAACATTAAATTTAAAAATCACCAAATGAGTAAATATCACATTAAATACAAATGCTTTATCAAAAATAACTAAAACATCATCAATCAGCAAGATAAACAGAGATCTACATTTTGGCTATAAAGTGAGGCTCAGCTGGAGTAGGACCAAGCCATAGCTTGACCAACTTTTGCTTTCCCTCTTCTAAGGTATTATACGGGCCCTGTTTGGCGCAAGGACCAAAACAGGACCACAATAATATTAGTTTAAAAAATAACAATAATAATAATAAATAAATTATTTTAATTATTCTACACAAATTTTAATATAAAAAATAATATTTTACTTTACATACTCAATAATTTTTAATAAAAATATAAACTTTATTTCACATCCTACATCAAAATAGTATAATAAAAATAATTTCAATAAAAAATGAATAATTTTAATAAAAAATAGTATAAATGAAGAAAGTAGGATCATACACATTGCATCAAAAAGTGAATAAAGCAAATTTCAATGATTTGTTTTGTTGTAAATGATACAAAGGACAAATGTGTGGGCTCTCTTATTATAATTATATCTTATAGCCAATATCATTTCTTAAAAGTCTAAAACAAATAAATAGTTTTAACCAATATTAAAAAAAAAGATCAAAATGATATATTTCTCTTGACAAAATAATTATCAACGACAAACAGAGGCACCGACTATAAAGAGAACAGATTAACCTCGACGTAAGAATATGTTTAACAATGACAATTAGAAGGTTAGAGAGAATATATATATCAACAACAATTAGGAGGTCAGAGAGGCATCAATTAGAAGCTATAAAGAGAGGCACCAAAATGTACATCTACAGCAACAAAGTAAAGAATATTTTTAATGAATTTTATGACATAATGAGCTATAAAGAGACACCAAATCACAACTAGAAGGTCAGAGAGAAAGAGTGCCCATTGCACTATCGCACAAGCACTAAGGCCCTGTTTGGCGCGAGGACCAAAATAAGGACTAAAATGATATTAGTTTCAAAAATAATAATAATAACAATAAATAAACTTTTTTAATCATTCTACACGAATTCTAATATAAAAAATATTATTTTATTTCATATACTTAATAATTTTCAATAAAAATACTAACTTTATTTCACATTCTGCCCAAAGGAGTGAATTTTAGAATATGGATACAACCATGATTGCTTATCCTATAGAACTATTTATTTGTTCTCAGTCACCTCTTTGGGCACCCCTTTAAAGCTTTGCATGCTTCATATGTATTACAAAACAAAATATATATAATACATATATTTAGTTCCCAAAAGCAATGCTTCCATCCCAAGATACTGTAATTTACTGTGAAACATTGCCTACGAGGCTGCAATTTAGTAGTCGACAATGTCTTGAAACCCTAGGGCCAAATTTGCATGCCAAAGTTTGTATCCAGAGTTTGTAGAGAGTGGGGGAAGCGAGAGAGAGGAAAAGGAACAATGAAATTGGCTAGAAGTGAGGGAAGAGGAGAGGACTTATAGGGGGACTGACGGGAATTGAGGCCATGTTTGATAGTCTGTTTCATTCGGTTTTAAGCAATTTGAAATATTTTCAGATACCAAACAGGTTTGATCCGTCGGATGAAACTAAATCTGTTTCACCAGTGTGAAGCGGCTTCAAGGCCACAAAGCTGAAACTACCGAGAACGTGATTTCAGGAGATTCCAAATTTCTAAATTAATATTCATACAAATAGAAATAAATTAAAGTAGATTCAAAACTAATTTTAAACTATTTTTCATCCAAACAAAATTTAAGTTTGAAGCCACTTCAAACTTTGAATCTGATTCTATTCATTTTGAAGCCGAATCCACTAGCAAACAAGCCGAGAAATGGATCCAGATCCTTGTGTGTTTGAAAATGCCCCTTTTGAAGCTAATTTGAGTTATTTTCTGGAGCTGATTTTAGCGGTAAAGCAGAAATGTCTAATAAATTTATTTAGACAAATCAGATTAGTGCGGCTTGAAACTGGTCAAAGTGGCCTACCAAACTGTTTTAAGAATTTCATATATCGGTGAGATACTATTTCCTCTTAGGGTTTTGATTGCATCCATTGGATTATGAAATTTGCCTTATTGAATCTTCCACTTTTTTTTTTTTGTTTTCGTGTGCATACAAAGTTGTAGTTATATAAGGATAAAAGTCTAATGGTTCTTGTTAGCAGTGTTTGGTGGATGATGACTGTTCCTATGGATATCGCTTTGGCTCCATCTGCAGAGAGGCTTGCACACCGTCTTTTCAAGAAGGTATATTCTCATTATTCATTTCGTATGATAAAGAAAGTAAAAATGTGGGTAGTTTTTTGATTGAGCAAATCTAAGGTTTGGTAGACTTGAAGCTGCAATATACCGATTCTTGGTGTAGATGACTGCTATCTATCTCATGATTGGCTTTTAATAGATGCTTGTTTTAAGACATAATCTATCGCTCATTCTTTCTGATTGCTCACATGGAAATCATGTAATCAATAGTCTGTTAAGGTATATTACCCAAAAGTCATTTGGCAGATTGTTTGTGTTAATGAGCTTGTTGTTTTCCTTCTAAAAGATCATGATTGCACGACAAGAATTGGCAAACAAATTATTAAGGTGCAATGATAAGCTCAGTGATTCTCTCACGTATTTTTAAATTTAAGAGAATTTTTTTTTATGAAGCAGCTGTGGTAATCTTGTTCAAGATAGTTCCGTCTTTGGAATAAAATTTATGTAATCTCATGGTGCTTTTGGCACGGTGACTTTTCTTAAAAAAGGTTAAATAGTTTCTTATGTTAATGAAACAAACGATTATAGTTTTTTATTTTGCATGCTAAGTTAAAGTCTTTAGACCTAGTGTACTTGGATCCTTGAATCTGCTTAGTATGATATTATAAATTTTTAAAAGTGTTATTGCACTGGTGCTACAAAAGAGGAGTTTTTTGCACGATTGATTACGTATAAGTTTGTGTTTTTGTGGAGGTTTCTTTACACTGATCCTATTTTATTCATTGTGACAGTTGTGGTATCTCGTTAGATGTTTATCTTACTAGCTGTTATGGGGAAAAATGGTATTTCTGTAGAATATTGAATTAGAAAATGGATGGCAGAATTCAGCACAGGCTAAGATTCGGTTTGATCCTGATATATCCAAATGCGTGAAAATTATGAAGCCATTATCCTTGAAGTTCATGAATTTTCAGAAAAGCATGATGTGGAGTTCATGCTCTGGCAGTTGCACTACAAGAGGATCAGGAGTTCAGAACACACATAAATGCTGCCAAGACCATAGGGTCAATAATTCCCCTCAGACTGGGAGAAACACAACAAGACTCGATCGTATTAAAAGAATCCGATCTGCTTTTAAAAGCTTTCTTTCAGAAGTAACTGATATCCAAATTTTTGTATCAAATGATGATAAGAAATTGGCTGATTTGAAGGAAGGTTTGTTGTCATGTCATCGTTGTCTGATGTACCTGGGAGACCTTGCTTAGTACAAAGGCATATATGGGGAGGGGGACTCTGTTAGTCGTGGTTATACTGCTGCTTCTAGCTATTACGTGCCTTTGTCCTTCTAGTAGAAATCCTCATCATCAGGTTAGGAATAGTTGTATGTTTTATGTTTATTAGCTCTTGAGTTTTCTAGTTTAATTTGCTTTTTTTGATAATCTTCTCTTTCTCAACTTGCTATTTTGGCATCTTACCATGCCGATGACCTGGTTGCAGTATATCGATATTTCCGGAGTTTGGCAGTGGATGATCCTTTCTCAACAGCAAGGGAAAATTTGATCATTACATTTGAGAGGGTAATCTTTTTAGCTATAGTTTAATATGACCGAAATGGATGGTATGGATAGAATTTTATTTCATGATTTTTATCTCTAATGCAATGCTTGGTACTCTCTTTTTAAATTTTTTTTTTTCCTGGTGCATTATAGACAACTCAGTACTGGTGCCCATGTTATTGTTAATTACGCTTGAAAGGATTTTTTTAAGTTAAAGCTTAAATTTAACTAATGGTTTTGCCTTTTAACTTATGATCCTTGTGGCACTTTTGTCTGCGACTCGATGTGTTTTTAGTTAGATATGCCAATGATTGTTATGCTATTTCCTTTGGAATTTGGTGTGCTGGGTATGTTGGGTAAGCTTCAATTTTGTATTGCATTACATAGCCTTTGCCTTTGAAAACGATTAAGTCTGCAATTTCTTGTTCTTTCTGATGATTAGGATGTTCGTAAAAAGCCAAACCAGACTTTAATATGTTGCCTTGTGCTCTTTATTTTATTAATACTTGCAATCTGCATGGTTTGTTTTAGTTTTCTACTGGTTGTTTCATTATAAGAGGCTGGGCAAAGTGTAGTACAGTGAAGTAGATGTGAGAAGCTTTTCGTTCGAACTTGCCATTTTTTTATTTCTTAGCCCGTCCAGCGGTGAATGCACTGATCCAGTTAGCCAGTACCTTGTTCCTTGCATCTCATTGTTCTTTTTATGAGATCGTTTTATTTTAATGTACTTGCTGCTGTTGATTCTGCCTAACTTCGTGCATATCTATGTAGCTAGCCGGCATGATCAAGCAAATTTTTATTCCAAAGGCATTTGTGCTCTTTATCTGCTTCAAAAATATACTGAACTTAGCTACTTCTTGGATTAGTACTGTAAAATCACTTCATACCAAATGGGAAAATAACTAGCATAATGTTGCTTTACTCTCTTTTGCTGTCTAAGCTACTTGATCAGTGATTGTTTGTTATGGTAATATGAGGTTGTGTTGTTATTGCTCAATAAATTGAGCAACTAGTTTATTAGTATTTAAACTACTTTGTTGAGTTATTTAAATAGATAATATTATTAGTAGAATTCAAGTAGAATAAATAAAGTGAAGAAGCGCAACTAGCGTATTGTGGGATATAAAAATTCAACTTAGATTTAAATGTAAATTTAATAAAATAGTTGTTAGGACAGTGATGCTATATGTTGCTGAATATTGGCCTACAAAGCAAAAATACACAAATAAGATGAGTTGTAGAAATGAGATTGCTAAGGTGGATGGGCGGGGACATGCGAAAGGACAATATGAAAAATATGTATATCTGTGAGAAGGTTGAAGTGACCTCAATTTAACTCAGAGAGAGTCGACTTAGATGGTTTAGACATATAAGTCGTGGGTTGATAGAAGCTCCAGTAAATACAGTTGGGTTATTGGATCTTGTCCATGTAAAGAGAGAAAGAGAAAGACCAAAAAAGATATGGCTAGCTACTGTAAGGAGTGATCTTACACTTTTAGAACTAAATAAAGATTTGTTATTTGATAGAGTGCATTGAAAATAGGGGATTCATGTAGTTGAGCCCGCCTAGTGCGATAAAGGCTTGATTTATTATTGTTGTTGTTGAGTTATTATTTGACTACTTGACCAAAATTAATTGGATGCTAGAAATTTGTTTCTATTTTATATTAATATATGTCATTTGACTTTATTCTTGTCAATTATCAAGTTATGTTAAATTTTTATTTTTGATTGTAAAAATATGTTCAAAAACACAACACAGAATCACCAAAGAGTGGCACAGATCCCTAGTTCAATGGCTTCTTCTCGAAGTGAATTTCCTCCTCAGGTCTACCAGTAGGAGTAGAGATTGTGCTGATGATAGACTTCTTGCAAAAAATAGCAGTGTGGAGGCTTCTGACAACAAGCAGCATGTTGTCCCACTTGAGATTGTTAAAATGTTCTTTTTTTGATTTGTTCTGACTTCATGGAATCCTTTTTACTCGGACTAGGTGAAGTGAGAGAATGAACCGTTTTTTTCTTTGCAATTGTTATTGTTACTTATGCTTGCATATGATTTAACAGCTTGGAACATATGATTTAACTAGCAATTTTATAAAGCAGATTTTCACAAACTAATGCTTGAATATCAGAGAATAATTTTGTGATGACTGAGAAATTAATTAAGCCCACAAAATCAATTACTTTTAAAATTTTAAATAAATTAGATCGAAGGTAATTGAGAAATTACCAATTCAGATTAGAGCGCAATCCGGTTTTCAATAAATCAGAAACAGGGAACAGGATTAAGGGTCTCACAATATTTAACCAACAGTAATTTAAATTCACTCAATAATAAAAGGTCGCACAGGTGGAGCAAGTTCGCGCAAATTACAAGTGAGCAGAAAAATTCAGATTATTCGATTTTACCAGATTAAAGGTTTTGTTGGAATTCGTACGTGAGTAAGAGATTCCAGAGACCACGCGTAATTTTCCCAAAAATTAGGACTCGGGCGCGCGCGACCTCATCTGCCAGCTGCCCGCGCCCGCGCTTCCGCCCCTGAGCCCACGGGCTCGGGCGCGGGTGTCGCAGGTGCGAATTGCTCGCGTCGCCGTCGTCGGTGATATGGAAACCTGACGACGTCATCACGTCGAACCGGCGAGCTAGATCTAAGAACGCAAATAAGCAGGCAGAGTGGATGAGGATGAGTCGAGATGAATGCTGAGGGTTTAAGATGAATGGAATCTAACCCAGAGTGAAAGCTAGAGCGGGTGGAGTTTAGAGATTCTCACCCAAGGCCCAAGCTCTTCCCTATTCAGGATATCGATTCATTCCAAAATCAAATAATCCCCAAGGAAAAACACAACTCAAATTTATTCAGCATCAAGAAAATAAGAGTAACAGAGAGGCGTTTATATAGACCTCCATACAGACTGACTCAATAAAGAAAAAATACATAATATAATAAATTTCTTACACAAACGAGGAAATACTAGATAACATGCCTAAAATAATGATCATCGAAATGGAAACAACTAATACAAAATAAATGCGAGAAATAAAATCATCCCAAAATGGAATCTCTAATCAATCAGAATGAATAGGAGTTTCCAATCCATCGAGTCAGCGATCCGCAACATCCATCTTTCCCGATCTGTCCTAATAGTCAATCAATCCAGATCGAAGCAGCATGGCTAGATCTCAGCCGTCGACGGTAAACTCTGTCAGGAATGAATCGACAGTTGATCGTGGTGTCCCCACCAATTTACTTCATTACTAAATGATCTGCTTGACCTCTTATCTTCTTGGCCTGAGGAAGCATTTAGTTTTGGTGTTGATGCCAATGAAAATGGGCTGGTTTTTGTGAGGCTTGTATGTATGTTCATATTCACTGTACACAGTGTGAATGAGAGCAGTCGCCAGTCATATGGTGATATTTTGCAGCGGTCTGTGCTTCTTCAAAATGCCTTTACTGCTTCATTTGCGTTTGTTGAGCATATGCTTCAGAGATGCATTCGGCTGAGTAATGTTGCTTCAAGCTATCTATTAGCAGGTATTATGGTTTTCATTGTGTGGTTAGCATGCCATCCAGACATTGCAGCAGGTTTTGATGTCGATGAAAAGCAAGCTACCTCAAGAATAATTTTCTGGAATCAGTTTGTAGCCTTCATGAATGTACTTTTGTCAAGTGACTATGGGCACTTGGATAACAGTGCTGATGAGACCTGCTTTTCTGATATGAGCTACTATGATGAAAGAGAAACTGGAAATAGGCTTGCTTTGTGCCGGGATTTTGAACTGAGAGGATTTCTACCATTAGTGCAAGCACATAGTATTTTGGATTTCTCAAGAAAGCATTCAGCTGGAAATGATGGGACTAGCAAAGAAATGGGAGCCCGTGTCCAACGAATTGTTGATGCTGGAAGGGCTCTGATGAATGTGGTTCGAATTGATCAAAGAGAGATTTATTTCGATCAGCATCTTAAGAAATTTGTGTTTGGTAACAATCCTTCTGCAATTGTGGATAATGAGCTTGCTGGTTTAATGAATGCACCTGAGCCAAGTTTTTTGAATAATGCTACTTCGGTTGGTAGCTTAAGCAATTTGGTTGGGCAACTGTCAGTCGCAACTGATTTTGAATCGACTACAGTGAAACCATCTTTGTATTTTGATGGAGATGATGAGGAAGAAATGTTTTTCAAGCTCACATTATCTGAGAAACATCCCCATGCCATTTCCTCCGGGTCTACTTATGAAGCTGTGCAACCTTTGCATGTCTCCTCTGCAGGTGATCTGACAGGTGCCAGGGCACCATGCTCTTCTCCTTTCCACAATTCTGAGATCCAAACACTAGAGACATCAAACCGTAATGTGTGGAGGCAAGCTTTACAGCAGCAGTTGAACTTTAATGCTTTGAAATGGCTTATGGAGAAAGAAGCAATGGTATCTGGATTGAATCATATGGACATGGGGAACAATATGATGCTTCTAGGAGGATTGAGCTCATTACCTCCTGCTCTTGGTCAGCTGCTACTTTGGGAACCCGTAGTTGATTATCAAATCAAGTAAATGTTGCAGGTGTCATTATACCATCTCCTTTTGATTCTGTAGTGCCGCATGGAATGGTTTCTAATGTCTTGCCATGGAGGAATTTGACATCTTTACCAGCCGCATCGAAGAAGAATCCTGTGAGTTGTCCATCTAGGCACTTTGGTCCTCCTGGATTTAGTCATTTATCTTCTGAAAAATAGGATGGTTCCATGAATAACTCAGCTGCAAAGGAGCAGAATTTCAATGTTGATGAATATAGTTGGTTAGATGGCTATCAGCCATCATCAACAAAACCAGTAATGGACAACATTGTTAGCCATGCGTCAGTCTTGCATCCTCATTCTTTCAATGATAGTAGCCATGGATTTGGTGATGCCATTGGCTTCCCCTTTCCAGGGAAGCTAATTCCCACCGGTACTGTGATGAAGTGGCAGGATTATTAGCTATGAAGCACGAGTACGATACGGCGATACAGATACGATACGATACGGATACGACGATACGCCAAACTTAAAAAAAGTAGGATACGGATACGTCAGGATACGACTGTTATATTTATGTATAATATGTCATATTCTCATATTTAAGATATAAATCTATGGTAGATTATACTAGTTTATATATTTTGTTGTTATAATTTTCAAAAATATCTTTTAATTTTTTTTTAAATTAATTATTTTTTTTAAACATTATTAATATCACTAAAAAAATATTAGATAATTGAACTACAAAAAATAAAAATATCCTTCAACAACTATTGAGTTTAAAAAATTTTAAATTAAAATAATATTTTAAATTTATTTAATTACTTTCAACCTATCACAGATCATCTAAGTGAGATATAATTCAGTAAATTAGTTTCAGTTTTAATTTAAATTCGATTTAAATTAATTAGTTCAATGCAAACGACATATAATTGAAAATAATATAGATAATGTGACATAAACTCATATATACTATTCTAGTTAAAATAGATATATGCTCTCCTCTTTCTGAGTGTTAACTAAATAAATAAACAGAATAAAAAAGATTAAAGTTCTATCGTTTTCATAATATGAGCTTGATTAAAGTAAAAAGAAAGTGATCGGTGTCTAACAGAAGCAAAGATAGTATGGTTGATATAGAAAAACTAGATAATACAGTTGTTTGCAAATACCAAATTCTTTTTCTATTGCCGAAACACTAGCGTGCATTAAGCATTTTGTAATCCCAATTGTGTGAGTTCAGTATATCTCTCAATCTTATTATTTGAGTCTATGCATGAGTTGTGTTTTATGTATAATATATATATATTTTTTTTTATCGTGTAGGCCAAACCAATTGTTTCAATATTTTTTTCTTTAATTAGAAGTATCGAGAAATATCAAAAAGTATCGGGCAAGTATTGGGCAAGTATTGGGCAAGTATCGGACAAGTATCAGGCAAGTATCGGGCGAGTATCGGATTTTAAAAAATTTAAAATAAAAATCGATACGCTACGTGGCGTATCGGATACGTATCGGTGGAGTATCGGGGAGTATCAGTATCCGATACGGATATGATACGGATACGTTAGTCTCCACGAAGTATCGGTGCTTCATAGATTATTAGCTATTCAACAATCTGGAGCCCTCTGCTGTTCAACAAAGTGTCTCACATATAAACTGGCGAGCTGCAATACTTCCAGAACAACATCAAGCACTGTCCTTGTGGGCGACCACTTACTTTGTGTGAAATCATACATCTCTTGCTGACTAAAATTGGTAATTTTCTCTATGTAATTATCCAATAGTTAGAAAATGCATGTTCATTGTGAATTAATTTTGTATTTCTCATGCCTTATAGTTCTGTAATTCAAGGTTGGGAGTCAGCAAACGATGTGCATGTGCTACTTGCTGGGCTGCTGGACACTGGCCTGCCTTCCTGTACACTCCTTGCAATGTTCTTTTGGAGCATGAATGTTCTTTGGAGTGAAGCTCTTGCCTTTGAAGCTGGTAGGTTGTACCTCAGCAACACTCCTTGAATGAAGTAGTAATAGATAGATGTTGCACTAGAATGCTTGAACTGCAAAGATTAAACATTTGCCATTTGCTCTCAGCCTCTCCGTGGATCGATAAATCATAATGCGTCTTATAGTATTTTGTTAGTTCTTTAGTATCATTTCTATCTTTTGCTAACGTTTTTTATTTCTTCTTTGGATGATCTTTACATTTGGTTTGGTTTTGTTATTAAGAATTTTGAGAAAATTTAGCATGCATATGATAATTGATATCATTATGAAAAGAAATAGTAAGAAATAGGGTAGACCAAGAGGAATTTTAGTTGGGGTTCATACGAGGTTAAGCTCAAAGTTGGATTATCATCACATGCAACCTCACATGCAGCCGTCAACATGACTGACTAGTTTAAAAGCTTCATAAATCTGACACCATGTAGTTTTTGATCATGCTGATGATGACGAGACCATCATGGATAACATCATGTCAGCATATGTACTGTCAACTGTTTTGGTATTGTGACGCATGAAATAAAACAGTTTGTATAACCTCGCCTTTGGGCTGCTGGCCTGCAATATGTTTGTTTCCTGCTGGCTGCTTCAGGTGGTGTTATACTATGATCACAACATTTCTGTTCATTGGCAAGAAGTTTTACGTACTTGTGTAGTGCTGGAGGGTTCAAAAACATGTTCAGGCTCTGCTGACAGTAATGTAGAGGTGTTACATCTTTTTAACATTTTGAATAATATGGTTTTTATTTATTTATTTATTTATTCTTACTGCTCGTGTGCTTATTTTTTTTTACCTCTGAAGATTACTTTTGAGACAGTAGACAGCAGTTTGCTGCTAAACAGTGATTTAGTCTCTATATTGTTCAGAATAAAATGTGCTTTCTATGCGTGCCTACTCCAATTATTACACGGAAGTTGATTGAAATCAATTTAATTGTGAACTATTTGAACAATGCAACAAGTTCCCTTCTTGCAGGTTGTGTATCCACAGATCAAAAGCTTTGACCGGCAAGTATTTTGGTCAGGGAAGCTTGATTGCAGAAATGCAACTGCTAGACAACTACACCCTGCCCTGCTCCTTTGGTCTGAAGGTTTATTTCATATGTGGTCTATTCCAATGGGCTTTGATAAGTTGTCGGTTCGGGCCATAAATTGGGTCATTTTGCATCAGTTTCAGTCTCTCATGGTCTTTAAAAGTGATTCTGGTCTCAGTAATTACTGATCTTGATATGTTGAAAGGAAGTGGTCTGTGGCACTGCAGGTGTTTGGCATGATACAAAGCTTTTAAGGGAATGTAGTGATGCTGAATGCTGGACAAGCTGGATGTTCATATATCTTAACAAAAATTCTGTGAGTTCTGTAGGTTACAATCTTGGGGCTGTGAGCCTGTGACTCTACAGGAATCTCCTGTTTCATCTTTCAGTTTTTCTTTATTTCCAGTTTGTGCTTGGTGTTTACTGATGCTATGTACTGCTACCTTAAAAATAATTTCTACAAATTTGATGGTCTACATTATTTTACATAAATGTTTTACTTGGTGTTTTCTTTCCTGAATTTACTTGATCAGGGCATGAAATAGTTGGCAGCAGCCTGTAGAATCAAATGTCAACATTTATTCGATAAATAAGTTTGGTTGGTAGGTAGATTCGACCTGTTTATTAATTGGATTGGATTTAAGTCATTAGTCTCGATCCGTTTAATGAGCGAGGTGAGTTCATATTGAGCTATTTAGGTTAGGTTGAATTCGTGTTTGGGTCAAACCCAACTTGCTAACTTGTTTTGCAAACCCCACTGCTAATATTATCTTGTTTTCACTTCCAAGTTTAACAAGAAGCTTTGATGCTACTTCACCTTTTTGGCATTATAGATTTAGGCATTTGTGTGTTTCAGCCCGAGCCGAAATTCTTGTTTATGGTTCTTTGAGTAGAGGGCTGCCAATCACAATAATAAACTTAAAATAAAATAAAATAAAATTTAAAGTATTTTGAAATTAAGGCTATGTTTGGTTAGAGGAAAAAAAAAATTATGAAATTTTTTTAAAAATATATGCGATAAAATAAAGTGAGTTATATTAAATATTGTGTTGAATATGAAATGAAGCGATTGTTTAATATTAAAATTTATGTAAAATCAGATGTAAAATATTCTTTTATTTAAAATAGATAAAATAATATTTCATGGCTAAACTTTTCTCTAGATAGCATCCTCACGATTTTGTACCAAATCGTGTAACTTTACTATTATTGCAAATTACATGATTTTACCTTACGTTCATTTTAACTTTCATTGATCATATAAATTATGTTTCACATCTTATAAATCTTAAGATAAAATTCACATCTTGTTGAAAGCTAGTTTTATTTCATATTATATATAGAAAAAAAAATTATTTTTACTTCATTCTAACATTAATCTTAAAAATTCATCACCTGAGTTTAATAGGATTAAAGTGAATCAACAAAGAAATTTTCTAGTTTGAACATGCGTGCAAGTAACATGAACTGGATTCATTGTAATAACTAATAATATACTTGCACCATGGACTATGAGTAATCAAAGACAATCATAAGGGTTGATACTGACAATAAAAAAGGTGGAGAAATAGATTGGCCGGCACAAAATATTGTAGGATATAAGAGCTGAATTCGCTCAAATGTCAAGACCCAAACTGCAGAAAATAATGAAAATAAATAGAAGCAAACAATAGTTTACGAAGTTCAGAAAAATATCCTCCTACACTGACGTGCTCAGAATGAAATAGATAGACTCTGCATGCAGAGCCTCTTGTGGAGATTGTATGGTAGAAGAATATATTATTACTAATGAGCGAGAAGTAGTAGAGAGGGAGATGGATGTAGAGCTTCCTCGTTTTTATCTGCGCTTCCAAGAGAAAGAAATGATAAGATGCATATTAGAAGAGGAAACCACCCACCCTTCCTCTTTCATTGGTCTCTGTTGACATGTGGCTCCAGCGCTGCATCACAGCCATATACATAGCACCCCTTCATCTTGAAACATCATGCATTAACCTTTGAAGCTGTTTGGAGCCTCCCAAACCTCGTGAGTGAGGTTTGGAGCCTCCCAAACCTCGTGACTGAGGTTTGTAGCCTTCCAAACATCCTGCATGACTCTTGTTCATACAGCTCTCCCAACCACATAGGGCATGATGTTTCTCAGCTATACCTATCACTGTTAGCGTGCTCTGGCCACACCGTTTCCAAAACAGCATGCTTCTTCCAGTCACGCAAATCAAGGACCCGCGTGCTTCAGCCATCACAAATCCCCAAAAGCAGTACCGAGATCCAAAGGTCAAGCTCTCTTTTTACTGACTCTGGTCCCTCCAGTGGCCGACAAAGCAGCATAGGTCCAGGACTTGTTTATGTCATTTTCTTCCGGAAAACTAGGACAAAGCTATGTAATCCATCGCCTACAAATACCTCTGAACAGTCTTCAAGCAAGGAGGGGGAGCATCGAGCATCCAGGATCAACAGATCAGAAGAGGAGGACTCGCCCCAGGAAGAGTAGAATCCTTCCTCTATCACCTCTTGTAAAGCAGGAGCTTGAGAACAAGAAAAACTCTCCTTTTCCTTCTTTCTCTCTCTCCCTCTTGTAAGCTCTTTGTATTAGCCTTCACGACTACCTTTTTCTATTAGTGAAATCTTTTTGCTGATCGCTCGGTGGACGTAGGGGATTCCCTCCCTGAACCACCTTAAATTGTTGTGTGCCCTTCTAGATGCCCCGAACTCTCTCTTTCCTAAGCCTCAATCATTAGGCTCATTCCTCTGCGTGCCGCCGTCTCTCAGGACTTCTCTCTTTTTTGGAGTTCCTTGGGATCCCCTACATCCTACGTCAACATCTTCTAGTGCTTTCATTGAGACTCTAGGAAGATGGTGGCCAGAACGCACAGAACTAACGCCGCAGCTCACAGCATGCACGTAGGAGAGCCATCTGTCAGGGCTCCGGGTGATGAAGCCTCCGCTTCTACATCTCGACGTCGCGCCAGATCTACTCCTTCCTCCAGGGGCACCCGCGTCTCAGAGCTACAAGGGATGCTGGCGAACCTCACCAACCTGGTCACTGGCCTCACAGCCCAACAGGTTGTGATCCTTAGGCAGACCCAGCCAACCTGCGCAGTAGTGCTTCCTCCTCTGCCGGTCACAGCGGCGCCTCTCCCGCCGGTTGCGGCGGCTCTTGCTATGCCGACCGAGGTGGTTCCTGCACCTCTTCCGCCGGTCGCGGTGGCTTCTGCTCTGTTCCCGCCGATTGCAGTTGTTCCGCTCCTATCTCCGCCAGTCGCAGCGACCCCAACACTCTTCCAGCCTTTTGCGGCGGGCGCCCCTCCTCTTCTTCGGGAGCAGAGGGGGGCTCCCCTTACTTCGAGAGCTCCCTCTGCTCAGGCCTCTGGCTCCTCCCATCCTCTTAGTCAGGATTTTCCCCACCAGGGGACCCCTCAATATAGGCCTGAGGCCTTCTTTGGATCTCTTGACTTCGATGCTGCTTTCTCCGACGCCATCCGACAGGCGCCGGTCTCAGAAGACTTCAAACCGCCACGCTTAGAAGTCTATAAGGGCACCACAGACCCTCGCGAGCACATCCAAGGATTTGAAGCAGCCCTCCGTTACCACCAAAGAGATGAGGCGACGAAGTGCCACCTCCTTGCCACCACACTGAAAGGAGCTGTGGTTCATTAAGCTTCCCAAAGGCTCTATCAGCTCCTACGAGCTCATGAAACAGGAACTAATCGCCCGCTTCATAGGACGAATCCACGTGGCTCTCTCTGATGTGGTGCTAGCTAACATCCAGCAGGGAGAGACGGAGAACCTACGAAGTTACACTGACCGTTTCTTCGCCGCCGCGGCAGAAATGGAAGACGTCAACCCCACCGTCGCCATACACAATTACCGCAAGGGGCTGATTAGAGGTGATCTATCCAAGTCTCTGCAGCTGGTGAAGCCCAAAAGCTTTCCTGAGCTAATGGCAAGGGCTAGTCAGTTCATGCTCCTAGAAAATGTAGGAAACGGCGCACCCAATATTTCCGACCCCAGAGCTGAGCAAAGGGTGAAAAGGAAATATCGAGATAGTGAACCTGCGGACCCAAGGAATGGAGAACATGCCTGATCCTCATCCACACATCGTCCAAGATGTTTAACCCACTGGCTTGGTTCTCATTCCCTTCATCATGATTTTCTGATAACTTTTCGGGATGCTTCATCCTATGATATTCTGGATTCTTATTCCACTCACGGCATTACGAAATTCATTTCTGGAATTCGTATATTCGGCATCCTGGCTTTCTGGAATTCATATTCTTATATTCATACTGAGGTATTATCTAAAGCACGACTAGTTCATCTTTTTCAAGCATCGTGCGACAGGTATGATTCTAACCTCAAACTCTCAAAAATCATACCCGAGGTTCCTGCGCCTCGTTCACGATGATTCATTATTCTCACACTCCTACTTACGGAGGTCACTGAGCCTAGTTACGCCTGGCAGGCGGGGTCTCCTACCTACATACGAAACTCTTTCATAAGCCCATCTGGCTAGCAGAAGGTCGGAAGGCCTGCTCGTAACCTTAGGGCAGTCCCTGCTATCTACTCATGATACAGGTCCCCCCTAAGCAGAGTGCTTTCGCTTCTAACTAGGATCTGCTCCAATGGAGGTCAGCCCATGCCTCAAGAACAAACATCTCTATGATGTTTCAGATGATCTAATAAGTCCTTTTGGCATTGGGTCAGATAACTCCTCCTAAGCAGGATCTCACTACTATTATCACTACTTCTTTTCTGTACAGATATGTGAAAAGGAGTATGCCACTAATCTCCCCATAACAGAGATGACTCTGGGCCTACTTGTCTATCCTCAAGGTAAGCCCACTTATTCTGTTCTGTCATCTCTCTAACTTTGCTCTTTCCTCTTTCCTTGCAGGAATCCAAGGGACGGTGAGAAGTGCCGGGGTGCTCCCTAACTCTATCCAAGCAGACTTTAGGCAGCGCGTTCACCAGTGTCATGGTTCACATGCCAGGACCCACATAAATGTTCGTGCCCCAGCATGCGGGGGGCTAGTGTTGACATATGGCTCCAGCGCTGCATCACAGCCATACACGTGACGCTCCTTCATCTTGAAATATCATGCATTAACCTTTGAAGCTGTTTGGAGCCTCCCAAACCTAGTGAGTGAGGTTTGGAGCCTCTCAAACCTCGTGAGTGAGGTTTGTAGCCTTCCAAACATCCTGCATGACCCTTGTTCAAACAGCTCTCCTAACCACATCGGGCACAATGTTTCTCAGCTATACCTATCACTGTCAGCGTGCTCTGGCCGCACCGTTTCCAAAGCAGCATGCTTCTTCCAGTCACACAAATCAAGCACCCGCGTGCTTCAGCCATCACAAATCCCCAGAAGCAGTACCGAGATCCAAAGGTTAAGCTCTCTTTTTACTGACTCTGGTCCCTCTAGTGGCCGACAAAGCAGCATAGGTCCAGGACTTGTTTATGTCCTTTTTTTTCGAAAAACTAGGACAAAGCTATGCAATCCATCACCTACAAATACCTCTGAACAGTCTTCAAGCGAGGAGGGGGGGGCATCGAGCATCCAAGATCAACAGATCAGAAGAGGAGGACTCGCCCCAGGAAGAGTAGAATCCTTCCTCTATCACCTCTTGTAAAGTAGGAGCTTGAGAACAAGAAAAACTCTCTTTCTCCTTCTCTCTCTCTCTCTCCCTCTTGTAAGCTTTTTGTATTAGCCTTCACGACTACCTTTTTCTATTAGTGAAATCTCTTCGCTGATCGCTCGGTGGACATAGGGGATTCCCTCCCTGAACCACCTTAAATTGTTGTGTGCCCTTCTGGATGCCCCGAACTCTCTCTCTCCTAAGCCTCAACCATTAGGCTCATTCCTCTGCGCGTCGCCGTCTCTCAGGACTCTCTCTTTTTTTTGGTGTTTCTTGGGATCCCCCACATCCTATATCAACAGTCTCTAGAAGCAGAAATCACCTCGTGCATGCAATATTTTTTGTTGCTTGAACTTAGGAAGAAAGAGTCGGAAAAAGCTTGACGGAGTAATCTCTCATGTTTGTTCATCAATTCACTTGTGTGCTTCCGCGTTTCGTGATCTCTATGCTTTCGGGCTTTCACAATAAGAAAATAAAATATCTTTGGCCACCTCTTTATCAATACTAGCATCTTCAATCTAATTTCATAATATATGAGGTTGTTAGTACCTTCCTATGGCATAGACTGCAATTACTAGGGCAACAAAGCCATTATTTATAAATGGACATCGTGGGTGATGAAGTAGGAAGCACTTATGACTCCAATGTTTGGCCAAAACTCACTCATAATTATGGGTCAACATTATTTTAATATCAATTTATGAGGCAACAAGCCTTAGAAGCTGCATAATTAACTTGTGAGATTAATGTTGTATGATTCTATTTGAGAGCTGCACAACTTTTTACCAGTTTTTAACCATAAATTCTCACATCCAAACAAACTCCAGACGTAAAAAATCAGTTCATCCTTATGTCTGACATATACGCTAATATATTCATTTATATTTTAAATTAAATCGGATCGAACAAAAAATTTTCAATGTCTTAAATGGAAGTCGGACTGGCTAGAAATCAAGTTGTTAATAACCCTAATTCCACACATCAGAAAAAAAAAAAAAAGGAAAAAGTGTGTATCATCTGCAACTCCTTCCTGGATATGCAAAAAAATATATATATTTCACACACGCATATTACAAAAAAAGTGTTCATCTATGAATTTCATTTCCTGGATTTTGATCTCTTCCTTTGAGTCTCCGTTTTCTTTATCTCCACCTTATCTGCTTTTTGGCCCCTCTCTTCCACTACTTCATTGCCCTGCATCTCATCAGTTGTTGATGCTTTCTTGGCCTTCTTTGCCTTCAGTCCTTGTTCTTCACCTTCTACATCTTCACCACTGCCATTCGCACCACCCGCTTCTTTCTGTTGTTTTCGGCTACCTGCTTTAGGACTCTTCTTTTGTTTTGGCTTCAGTCGAGGATTGTGTTCATCATCAATTTCTTCAATTGGCTTCATCTTTTTGGGTCGACTGCGTTGGGATTTCCCCGCTTTGGCTTCAGGAAGCTTCTGCAACTCCGGCACGAATGCAGAAGTCTGATGAAGACAAAAGCATCAAAAATATTATTAACTCATGCAGTAGTAAATATAGGGTTGTATTAGATTTGGGATGACTTACTCTGCCACCTGCTGTAATGAACTCAATTCGTTTTCCTGAAATGGAAAGAATGGTTCTAATAAAAGTAAATAACAAGGTTGATTGGAAGGATATAAATGATATGCATGAAAAAATGAGCAGAGAATTTTAGAAGAAAACAAAAACCAGTGTCGGAAAAAATGAAAACATTGAAATTGTGAGACTACAAAACATAAAAGATAATTATTAGGACATAGAACTATGGAGAACAACTTAGATGGTATGAGCATATATAAAAGAAAGTAGAAGATACATGTAGAAAGCACTTTTGTGACGAAAATAGAACAGAAAAGGGTAATCAAAAGTGACTTTCTGAAAGATTAAACAAAAAGCGAACAAATTAGAATATAATACCATGAGTTGCACTGCATAGGAATAACTGGTAACAATAGATTCACAACGCTGAGCATATAATGAAAAAGAAATTTAAGCAGAATCTAAGCATCTGTTCTTAAAACACCCCAAACTCATCCCAAAAACACTCCAATTAATTTTTTTATATTTTTTCACATACTTCGCAAATCCAAATATTATAATCAACTTTATTTTAAATCTTACATGGATTTCATTATTAAAAATCAATTTTATTTCACACCCAACCCATATTACTTCAATTAAACATTTAGTACAAATTATGGATAGGTCTCTATGTTGATCAATAATTACACTTTAGTCACATATTTTGAAATCCTGAACTTAAGTCCCTAGAATTTAAATAAAGACCTAAAAATAAATCTAAATAACCTAATATGTCCCTTTCAAAATAGGGATCTAACTAAAGGATTTCAAAAATATAAACTAAATGTAATTAACAGTAACATATAGGGACCTATTAGTAATTTACCCAAAAAATAATTTACTTAACATCTAATACAAATCTTTATATTAAGATAACATTAAAGTAATTTTCTTCTCTCTAGCCAAAAAACAACACAAACCAATTCAACAACATACTCCTATGGAACAGACTAAAGGCGAAAAGGCAACAGTAGAGTAGAAAGTACACACTGAATATATATTGTATGAAGTTTCTTAAATTAATTTATCAAAATTAACTATCATTTGCTATAAATGAAACTTAAGTACTAAACAAAGAAGAAAATGTTCACATTAAAATTTCCACAATTTTCAGTTGAAAGTCCTTGACTTCAAATCAGAAAATTGCACAATCAAAATTAAATGGTGTAGTATGCAAACCATCCACAAATGCCATTCCAGGCTTCTTCTCACGAGAATGAAAAATCCAGTTACTAGGGTATTCACTACTATCTGCTCCAACCTCAACAGCCTTTTCAATTACCTGTAAAATAAGTATACATATGGGTCAACAGAATCTACAGCTTTGTCGTCTTACCATTTACTTTTCCAGATTTCTTTCCCCACCGAAAGTGAAATATCCATTCGATAGGAAAAGAACTGCAGTCAGCATCAACTTGAACGGCATATCGAATAACCTACATTTATTACCTTTTAAATACTTGTCACCTACTGTGAACAACAGTGACAAATTTTGAGAGACTGTGAAGCTACAAGCCGAACAACTAAAAACAATCAAAAACAATAATGTCTACCTCTTTGATACATCGATGCAATGACTCGCAATCTTCCCTAGTCAAGCTTGAAGAAATTTGCAGGGGATGGATTCTCGCCTTCAGTAAATATGGAAAATGTATATCAGCATGGTAAATATTTCATTTTAAATTAGATTTGATATGAAGTTTAATGATAAAAACAAATGTAAACAAAGTCAATCAGATCCTCAGCAGAAAAGGACAATATTACAGTGATAATAAACTTTTAACAGATTACCCGTTGCTAAAAGTACATCAATGTTTGGACCAGGCTCAATTCTTAGTTATAATTCTCCATAAAACAATAATAATGACTCAAGGAAAAACTATTCGTGTTAAAAATTATCCAGCCAAGCCTTGAGGACCCAATCATTCTGAGAGGAGACTTTGTGCTGTCATTGGGCAGCATGAAAAGAAGGGAGGAAGCCCTTTTAACAACAGGGATAGATGACGAAGAGTTGCTGGCTTTTCAATTTTCATGCAACAGGAACACCTCCATGATCAGGGGTTTGTTGGACACTCTTATTAATAAAGAAGGGGGGAGGAGAATTTGGGAGAGATTGGATAGAATTCTGGTAAACTAAGGCACACTAACTCAGATCCTTGGAGCTTTTTTACCCACCTGACTAGAATTGCCCCCTCCTCACCACATGCACATATCTAACATTTTCAAGATTCAAGGGGGGATAAAGTTTGAGGAAGCCTAGCTTTCATATGAGCCAGCGTGGTCAACTGTGAATAGCACCTAGACAAGACCTGTGAAGGAAGCCCAGTTGTTGTCATCAACAAAAAAGGTGAAAAAGCCCTCAAGGCCCTGAAAACTTGGAGTAAGAAGGAAGAAGGAAACCGGATAGAGAAGGCCAAACAGTTGGAACAATACAAAATTTGCATGTTAAGGAAGCAACAAATAAGGGCCAAAACCAAGAAGAGCACAATGATCTGTTAGCAAAAATAGCTGACTACAATACAACGACAGCCAGGGCTGAAACATGGCTTGCTAACACTAGTTTTATTAGAGTAGCAACTGGAAGGAAAAAGACCAATTGGAACAAAGGCATCTTGGATCATGCTGGGAACAAAACCACAATTGAACAAGGCATTCTTACAACCCTTATAGAGTTCTTCAATAATAAATGGGGAGTGAAGGAAGAGGTCAACAGGCTTCCCAATGACAAAACCAAGAGTAGTGCTGACCTAGGAGGCCACAAACCAGCTCATCAGCCATGTCACAAGGGAGGGCATTCAGGCAACCATCTTTTAACTTGCAAACAATAAATCTCCTAGACTTGATGGGATCACAGGTAGCTTCTACAAATACTACTGGAGACTAGTTGGGGAGGATGTAATAAAGGAAGTTCAATATGTGTTTGATAAGGCAGAAATGGCACAAAAATAAAAGGACACTGTGACTGCCTTGATACCCAAAGTGCCTCATGTAGAAGAAGTAAAACAATTTATGCCTATTAGCCTATGCAACACCATATACAATATACAAAGTGGTTGCTAAAACTCTGGTGAATAGATTGAAGCCACATCTAGGCTCTTTAATTGCTTTGAAACAGGGAGCCTCTGTCCTAGAGAGGCTAATCATATATAATGATTATTATGGCTTAGGAGATTCTAGACAAACTACACCACTCAATCAACTAAGGGCTACATGATGAGGAAAGTAGACATGGAATAGGCTTATGATAGGATCAATTGGAAATTCTAGGACAGAAAGTTAGAAATGCTAGGCTTCCCAGAGAAGCGGAGGAAGTGAACTAGTATATGCATGAAAGGCTTTAGGCATACTTTACTCATTAATGGGAAAGAGTCACCTCGGATAATGGCCAGTAGAGGACTTAAACAGGGATGTCCTCGATCCCCCAAATTATTCATTTTGAGCTCAGAGTTGCTATCGGGACGAAAAAAGAAAATGATATTTAATTTTAAAATCAATAATAATAAATTAGCAAATTATTTAAGTTAGATGCAAAATATTTTATAATATTATTATATGATAAATAAGAGTTAAAATTCTGCAAATTATTTTAAAATTATAATTAATTTTAAATCGTATGATAATTAAGAACTTATCAATTAAATTAGGACTTGTCAATTAAAATTCAAGATTTCAAAAATTAAAAAGGCACCTCATAAATAAATCAAATAGTAATTTTTACTTAAATAAATATATGGCACACAGTTAGAGCCAATTAGAATGATTTAATTTAAACAATATGATTTTCAATTGAGTCGAAATTCAGTAATCAACCGGATTTAAAGAGACTTATACCTGAGATGATGAAATCTGAGTGCTTAAATATAATTATTCAAAATTAGGGTTGCAGAGCTGAATCGTAGAGGCCTAGTGCATCGTTGGTTTCACCGAGCCGAGAGGTGAGGTGAACGACATGATCAACAGGCATGTGGATGCTAGGCTTGAGTACGAGACTCGGGAGCGATCGGCGTCAATGGAGGGAGGCGGGATCGAGATACAAAACTTAGGTGCTGGCGATCAACACAAGGAAAGGAGAGGGCAAGTGGTCGGAAGGCGCATGTGCGTGTAGGCCGTGTGGGTCATGCGCTCCTCACTTGGGCCAGTCGTGCGCTATGCTCGTGCGGGTGGCAGCAATGAGAAGGTAAGTCACGCGTATAATGGTGGCCAGGAACTCAGACGTTTGGCAACAGAGAGGTGGAACGATAGTGTGGCTAAATTCATAAAGATGGGGGAAGGAGAGCGAGAAGGGAGAGGTTTAAAAAATTATTATTATTATTACTCAAAATAAAGACAACTATGCTAATTGAAAAATTCTCACCCAAAGTTAACCATATCATTTCTATTACTGGAATATTAATCCTTTAACCTAGATCTCAGCTTTGAGAAAACTCAAACGTAATTTCATTCATCAAAATAGACTGACTACTACAATAGGAAACGACCTCTATATATACAAATCACTATGCATGACAATTAAGAAATAAAATAAAATGCAAAAAATACATCCCAAATATACCCCTGCTAAATAAAAAGAATATAACAATCAAAATTTATAGCAAATATCACATCTTTCAAATCAGCTCCAAATCTTCAACAAATATCAATTAGCCAAACCAGTCACAAATCATTTCAAATCAACCTAAATCTGAATCTGCATTCAAGATCGAGCAAATCTGAAAATAATCAAAACACCAATTATCATGATGTCCACATCATCGATGATTCAAAAAAAGAAGGATCCATTGTAGCCATCAAACTTTTTGGCTGTTCAACAGAAACCACATCAGACACAACAACAGTCCTAAAGTAGATATTAGATTCTTATTGCATCTTCACTAGGCAGAAAGTGAACTCAAAAAAAATCTTCCATCGTGTTCAGCCTTACCACTCCCAGAAACAAGATAGTGATTAAGAGAAAATTCATGATGCAGGAAAACTAAATGGAGATATCATGGTGTCCCACCAAAATAAACCAATTTGGGTTGACTACTCAAATGTCATAGAGGCTATGAGGAGCAAAATTAATATATGGGAGGTTAGACATCTTTCACTGAGGGAGTTACTCTCACAAATAGTGTTTTGACATCTATATGGCCTATGCTTTGTCCGATATTCTCATTCTAGTAAGTGCAATTGAAGCAATTGCGAGGCTTATTAGGACCTTTATATGAAGTGAAAATGCTACGTCCAAAGCAATGAATTACAACTTAAGGGAAAAGGTATCAGGGACAAAGAGTAAAGGGGGGATGGGAATTTCTAATTTGAGGACTTGGCAGAAGGTGTTGGTGACCAAACATTCAACTAAATTCCTGAATAAAGGGGGATTGTATATGGAGAGAGTTTCTCAAACAAGTACGAAGAAAGATGCCGAATGTTCCAAATTAGAAGAGGAGATTTAGTAGCATGGAAATTGCCATTTAAGAGAGGAAATACTGCAAAACAACCTTATATGACAAATCCCCAATAAAAAAACTCATCTCATTCTTAGATGACCCATGAGTCAAGTGGCATACATTTGTAAATGCATTAGCTATTGAGCTAGAGTTGAAGGTGGTGGTCCCTTTGCAGTAGGGTATGAGATGAATAGAAGCTCACATAGCTTTTTGGTCATGAACTAATGATCAGAATCTAGAGAGTTAACAAGATTCAACCAACAAGAGAGATGAAATGATATGGGCCAACACAAGGTCTACAAGAATTCCCATAACCTCCATCTAAACCAAATTGTTCCCATTGGCAAACTGGACACTTTTTGGAGCGTGGAGCTAGAAGATCAATACCCAACCAAGAATACAGGCTTCTCTTTGGAGAATGATGAGAGACACCTTGCCCACCAAAGTGTGGTTAAACAAAAGGGGATTGAGCAAATCAAAACAATGCCCATAAGGGTGCCAACAAGAAGAGAATTTGCATCATCTAACTTAAGAGTGCACAATTTACAGA
The DNA here is from genome assembly GCA_019297695.1 of Apostasia ramifera. Taxonomy (NCBI): domain Eukaryota; kingdom Viridiplantae; phylum Streptophyta; class Magnoliopsida; order Asparagales; family Orchidaceae; genus Apostasia; species Apostasia ramifera. The sequence goes on along the minus strand of JAEMOT010004201.1, from coordinate 102,978 downwards.
GGAAGATTCTAGAGAGAAGCCTACTCCCCCCATCCTTTCAACCCCAACTAGCACAAAAAAGTAGAGTTTCACCAGAGCAATCAAATTGGGGAAAACCAACTTCAAACTTAGCTTAGAGGTAGAAACCTTGTATTATCGTTAGAGAGCTAGAAATGCTAAGGTGCATGAAAGAACTATTTAATTTCAGCCATTATAGCAACCAATATTTTCAATAAAGGTAACATGGACAGAACAAAACTTCAGCCCCCAATAACAACAATCATGATATTCTGCAAACCAGCATCTACTAGAATCCAATAGCTCCTCATGAGCTCATTTGCTCCATTGAACAACACTGGATTCCACCTAATGAAGGTTGGCTTAAGGTGAATTTTGATAGGTTGTTCAAACTAGCAAGAGTAGCAAGTGCAAGATACATAATCAAAAACAACAATGGGACATCGTTGGAAGTCAAAGGGAAGCTGAAATTTGCCCATACGACATTTAAAACCGAGAAATAGGCAAGTGACTTGATGGGTCAGTTATGCCCGATGCTTCTTTCAACAGGCTTGGATGTCAAAAAAAGCTCATAACTTAATATTAGAATTTTGAGGCCTATCCCCGTTAAATACTCGGGTCAGGTTTTGGCATTAACTTTTAGTCAAGTTTGGGCCTGCTTGGCCCGTTATTATAAAAGGAAAGTAATATTTTGATTCTGAAATTTAAGTTGAAAAGAGAATATTTTATGGCTTATAAAGTGATTGAATTATCACATTATAAATTTTAATCTTTGTTTGTGATTCAAAAATTTGTATGCACTATTTACATAACATTTTCTTTTGAACTAATTACAAAAATATAAACATTGTTTTATATAATTTATAACTTCTAAATCATATAACTTTTTTTAATGTTTTATATTTCTTTTAGAAAGTAATACAACAACCAACTATAGCATTGTTTGTTGTATCATTTAAAAACATTAGTAAATTTATTTAGATTCTATTTTTATTATTAATTGGAACTTTTCTTGATCTATAATTGCTGATTTTAACAAAAAATTTAAAGCTATGTGATCATGATTGATTTTTGGAGCGACATCATGATTGATTTAAAATATAAAACCATAACTGTAGTTCTCTTTCTTTAATTTATAAGGAATATTAAGTTTAAGCTGTGGGCCTGAGACAGTGTGCAATGTGCGGCCAATCTCGAGCCAATCCGAGCCTGGGTCAGGCTTGGGATGGGAAGTTGGCATGAAGAAAAAGCTATGCTTTCAGCCTTTCTCAGAATATAACCTTGATCCTATTGGACCTAGCTTGAGCCCTACCTGACCTGTGTGATGCCCAGGTCTACTTTGTATTCATAGTTTTTTTTGAATTCCATTGTATCCATATTTTCAGGAACTCAACATACCCTGGAAAAATAATGTACAAACTCTTGTCTTCATTATTTTTGATCACCTCATATTCTATCTAGCAGTGGGAAAAAAAAATCCAATTAAGTAAAGCATTTGTGAGAGGCTAATGTCGCATTCACTTGTGGGGGCATTGGATTTTATTGAGACATGATAAAATGAGAAACACGAAGAGTTAAACAAAATACATATTTGTAAAGATCTATATAAATTAAAAAACAAGTAATTAAAGTAATATGCAAAAATCTTGGTTACCTGATAGAGCACCTCATCTGCAATCCAATTGCCAATACCTGATATGAAACTCTACAAAGTAGACAATTATAGATAAAAGGTCAACCAAAATGAAATAAACACAAAAGAATATGACACAGCTCTTCAAAACTATGATGCAATATGTCAAGAAGGTGGTATTATTCTATATAATATAGTGTAAATAAAAGTAAAATCAATTGAACTGACATTAAAAGGTGATTATTGTAGTAAGCACAGACTAAAGAAAAGTATTGTCTGGACAGTAAATACTACGGGAGTGTTTGGTTCAATTGTATCTAGATGTCAGTAATATCTACATGTCAATATTATCTAAACATGCATTATCTTTAAATTATTATTTATTTGGTTTAATGCCTCCAGAGTATATCTGTGAGAAAGTTAGAGTGATCTCAATTAAGATAAGCTCAGAAAGAGTTGGCTTAGATGGTTTGGACATATTAGTCATAAGCTGATAGAAGCTCCAATAAAGAAAATTAGATTATTAAATCTTACCCATGTAAAAAGAAAAAGAGAAAGACCAAAAAAAGACATGAACAGAAACTATAACGAGTGATCTTACATATTTGGAGCTAAATAATGATTTGTTATTTAATAAAGTGCAATGGAAACAACGGATTCATATAGCTGAGCCCATCTAGTGAAATAAAAGCTTGATTTACTGTTGTTGTTGATTTAATGCCATTATATTGATAGATAACAAGAAAAAACTAACCTAATTTCACTTCTCATCATTACAAAAGTAACATCTATATGTCACCTAATCATTTTAGAATGATAATCTTATAATTTTTTATAATATATTATTTAACACATCTTCAATCCAAACAATCAATTCTCCAAATAACATAATACAACATCACAATAACATTAAGCCAAACCTTAGTAAGGAAAGCAAATACAAAACAAGGCAAAAAATGAAAATTCATCTAGGAAAAAAATTAGGTTGTAGTGAATGTCTTGACTACTAGTTTGGTTTGAGGGTTATTTTTTAGTGTGTGTGTGAGAGAAAGAAAGTATATTAATTTATAGGTTTGATAAGAAATAAAATTATTTTAATATTGAAAAGTGTGTAAGATGTTAAAATAAAGTTAATTTTTAATGTTGAAATTTGTGTTAGATGTGAAATAAAATTATTGAAATTTGTGATAATTTTAAAATATTAATAAAATAATAGTTGGGCTATTTTGAGCCTAATACCAAATGAACTTCTTGTTGTTATAAATGCATTCAAGGGGTTTCCAAGTAGTACTTCAATTGTTTCAACGGAAACATGCTTATGCTATAAAGCATGTCATTTAATATTCTACTGTCTATTTGCATGTACCATGTAGACGCATAAGAAATCTAAAGCATCTTGCTTTTTGACCCACCAACTGCCAGCACATATTCAGCTGCCAATTTTACACACATTTTACCTATCAAATATCCTTGTCCCGTTCATAAATCCTACAGATGCTATTTAAGCTTGTTGGAACGGTAAAAGCTTAATTATTTGCAAATTCATTGACGAAAGCTATAATAATAGTTAAAATTTGCTATGACTGTAAATGGTATCACATGGAGAGTAGCAGACCAAAGGACAAGGTTATAAAAACTGACTATATTGTCTCTCAATGCAAATAATGGTACTTGTGAGCTTGAACAAACTATTGAGTGACTATAGATTTATCATGAATGAAAAATTCGATAAATGTGACATGATTATGGTGTTACAGATACTTCTATTTAAAAAATAAAAACTTAAACAATATGAATGGAAAGTGACAAGAGTTACTGAAGCAAAGGCAAGTGGTAAGATAACACTGTGGAAAGAGTTAACTTGATCAAGCAATAGAGCTTTAATTGCAATCTTCTTGTTGCTCAAAGAAGCTACAAATTTGTCAACTGGCAAAGGCTCAAACAATGCATCTGGACCAAGTTCAGAGATTGGAGGCACCAACTCTGGCTGTACAAATTGTATTAAATGGAATGAATGCAACGGATGTAATGAAACAATCAATTGAAAAAATGGGAATTAGTTAAAATTACTAACATTGTCTAGCAGGCGGACTCTGGCAAAACGTCTCTTATCAGTAAAAGACAACTCCAGACCATCTTCTAGCTGAATGAAAAATAAGATAAAATATTTTAAAACTTCAAAATGTGAAATACTGTTGTCTACTACAAGCTAATAAGTAACTAGATTTTTTTGTGATTTCAAATGGACTGGGCGTATTTTTCCCTTTATACAGATATTTATCTTGAACAACTTTCTTCAGATCCTTGCATGAAATTGATTGATCTTAACTTATGCACAGTAGTTATGACATTGATCTTCTCATATTTGGCTGTAATTATCAACTTAACAGAAACAGAATTGTCCTTCAGATGACGGAATAATATTTTGAATTAAAAAAAGTTTTTAGCAAGACCTTCATACAGTTTATCGCCAACTCCTCCATTCCATGTATCAATGATTTTGGCCTACCATTATAACTAATTTTCATCACTGATGATGAAAATTTTAAAAGGGAAAAAGCATGCACCTTAACATGAAATTTGGATATAGTGAATGTTGTATATAGCATCTCTTACTTTTGAACCATACTATAGAAACAAGAAAAAAACAATTAGAAATTTTCAACTAGTCATAATGATGCAGAGTATCTCTAATACCAACTCTAACACTGCCACAGACATAGCCATGGGGAGATAGTGATACCATGACACTAATTTTTTTATTTTATGCATCAATATTTTATATTCTTGCGCAATATTCTCTCATCATTTTGTGTCATCTATTAAGTCCTTTACACTTCTTGTAAAGGAGAGGACAACATGATGTGTAGTTTTGTTTGGGGATAAAGATATGAAATATTTTCTTGTTATTTGGGCCATATGGGGTGAGATTACATAATTTTCGGTTTATTTGGGCTTTGGAGTGAGTGGTTCGTATTTTGAGTTTATTTGAGAGGAAAATGAGCTTATTGGCCCCAAAAGCTAGCCAAAGCCCATTCCTCCCTAGGCATGGCCAGCCACCCCCTTTTGGATCTCCACCCTTGATTCAATTAGTTGAAGATTAAGGATTATTATTAAGGGATCTTATGTATAAATATCTAATGGGTTGGAGGATTAGGGTTATTACCCATTTTGAGTCACTTTTAGTGAAAGATGGAGAGCATCTCCAAGGAGGCCACAGGGCCATGCTACCTCCATCATTGCCACTGGAGAGTCACCGCCACTACCAGAGAATTGTTGTGAAGCAATCCTAGCCTTTTAGAGGGACCATTGGCTAGACGAGCTTTGTTCGAGGGAACCGTTTAGAGCTTCCTATGGTTTTAATGCTGATCCGACCATGGATTGAGGGGTTTGAGTTCTCTGATTATCATTATTTCCATGTTTCACTATGTTACTACCATTCTGTATTGATTTCTATAGACTTATATATCATATCATGTAGTTTCTCCTATTTCTTGGCATTTATATGAATTGCATAGTAACTTCTTCTCATATTAAAATAATTGTAAGACCAATAATGTTGTATAGTGTGGAATGTTGGCCTACAAAATAAAAACATACAAATAAGATAAATGTCGCAAAAATAAGGATGCCAATGTGAATAAGTGAGTATATGTGAAAGGATACGATGAGAAATAAATACATCTACAAGAACGTTAGAATAGCCATAATTGAGAATAAGCTCAAAGAATATTGACTTAGATAGTATGAACATATAAATCGTAGGTCGATGGAAGCTTTGGTAAGGAAAGTTGGATTATTGAATATTGCTCATGTAAAAAGAGGAAGAAGAAGGCCAAAGAAGATATTGCAAGAAACTATAAAAATGATCTTACGTACTTAAAACTAAATAAAGATTTGATATTTTATAGAGTGCAATAAATAAAAGATTCATGCAACCAACCCCACTTAGTGAGATAAAAGCTTGGTAGTTGCTATTGTTGTTGTTCTTCTTCTTCTCATGTTCTCCTTAAGAAATTAGATTTCCACTAGAGTTGTGATTCTACATGAGTTCCATACTTAGTGAAATTACATCGGTTGTTTTCATATGAGTTCTAATTCATGGTGAATTCTTAATTGAATTGGGCTCTTCATTTAGATGCTCCTATTTTGGATGCCCTACGAATCGAAATCGAATTGAATGCTAAAAATCCTCCAATCTTATGTTTACCACAATGAATTAGGCATTGTTAAGTTTAAAATATAATTTTCCCCAAACTTCTAGTGTGAAATTCATGCCAAAAAAAATCCAGCAATATTCATATAGAATAGGGTTTTCTCCTTTTAAACCCCATCATATAATGTGGAGTACTTATGTTACAAGCATTACAAAGGTACAAGCGAAATAAGTTAAATGGGAATAATTTTTAAATAGGATGTTGCCATCTTGTAGTACATAAGTAAATCACCATTAACAAAAGCAGCCTCTGCTAATTTGTTTAAATGTCTCAAAAGAATAAGCATAGCTTTTGTAATACATGTTGTGCTTACTTCAATTGAAAAATTAATTTTAATGATAAGTAATAGTACCTTACAAATTATTCTAACAACAAGAATAATAAGGAAGCCTTACACTCAAACTAGTTGTGGTCGGCACATGAATTTATCTTCTCCATTCAACTTTGTTTAAAACAACCCTCTCTATGAAGGCAAATGAATAGAGGTTATGTGTTATAACTATATTCCCAAGTCATTTTCATTCTTCCTCTCCTCTTTATTGTCTTGATATTGATCCTCCCACATGTAGATACAGAAGCCTTTATAGGTATGGCCAAACCACTCCATCCCCTATCCTTGAAAATATTGTAACAAGGAAAAAGTAAAACTTGGTTTTTGTTACGATCCTCCATAAAAATCCATTCACTCAACAGAGTACAGAATTTCCTCTACCTTCTGAATGCTTAATAAAAGCTTCACAGATATAGCAGGCTATAAATGCTCCATAGAACAGAAAAATTAGCACATATCTTCACTGAAGGACGCATCCATTAACTATAAGAAGACATAAACAAATCCAGGAACATATAAAAACTCTCTGCCAAGTATCATACTTCCATGAAGACTTTAGAAAATTTGGAAGGCCATTCGTCATCATCGCTCACTGCGGCCCTACAAAACACACCAAAAAACAGCCATCAAATTACTCCCATGAACCAAAATACCGAGTCTCTAAACCAAGCAAAGATAAAAGTCCGACTAGGACCAACGATACACCTCTTGTACTTGGTCACTGCCACACCCTTAATGTAAAAAGCACCAGTCATACCTGAAACAGCAAACGAGAGAGTATGGGAGAGAAAGAAAGAGAGATGGTGTTTTCGTTAACTGATTCGTGGAAGGAAAAATGAGCCACCGACCGAACTGGAAAGAAGGGAACGGCGGGGAGTCGAGGCGGAGCCAGAGGTTCTTTCCCTTACGGAGAGCGGCGAGTGTCGTCTTACCGACGAGGGCTGACTCGAAATCAAGGGCGGAGACACCGTCGATGACCTTGGGATCTTCGGCGACGGTGCAGCGCCGGATCTTCCTACCAACGCAATGCTCCTCTATAGCTCTCCGCGCCGCCTCCACCTCCGGTAGCTCTGGCATCTTCGGCTTGCGTTCGTTCTCGATTTTTGTGCTCGTTCCCAGACCGAAGAACCCGAGCCTCTGCTTGATTGACTGCTTTCAAATGGTTTCAGCCGGACAAGCACGATTTAATAAAATTAATTAATCAAATAATTCTAATTTATCTTATAAATTTAAAATTCGTTTTAAAAATGTGAAATAGCTTCAAGATCACGAAGTTGAAATCAGTGATTCGCGATTACTTTTTTTTTTTCTTAAATATTTAAAAAAATATATCAAAAGATAAATTTAGTATTTTTTTTTCAACTAAAATTAAAAATAATTAAATTTGATAAATTAAAAATTTAAATAATAATAACAAATTATCTTTTGACTCATTCTCGTAAAAATTTAAATTAATAAATATTCAAATAAATTATAAAATTTTAAATAAATATTTTTTATTACTTTTATTATAAATTATATATATTTTTATTATTTTTGAGATTTTATTGTGAGATGAAGTGATTTCTAAATTAATATTCATCCAAATAAAAATAAATTAAAGTAGATTTAAAACACTTTCAAGCTAAGTTTCATCCAAATAGAATTTAAATTTGAAACTGTTTTACTTGCTATTTTTAATTTTGAATTCAATTTTATTTATTTTGAATCTGAATTTACTGTCAAATAGGCTCTTAAAATTCGAAAAGACACCTGTGATTTGCAGTGTGCAGCCGACGGCCCAAGGCCTCGAGGAAACGGAACTGTCGAAAAGCCAATGCGGAAGAAAAATGGAGTTTTTATATTCATTTTAATTGATTTTTAAGATTTTCTTTTGACAGCGTGCACCACGAATGAACGAGAAAATTGACAGATATAACTCCTTTTTTATTTTACTGATTCTATAAGATTTGATTTAGAGGGCGTTTGAATTTTTTTAATATAAATAAAAAATTTTATAAATAAATTTATAATAAAAAATATAAATAAAATAAATTTTTTATTAAAATTTATTTAATATGTAATATAAATAATTTAATATTATTTTTATTTTTTATATCAAATGAATTAATTTAATTTTTAGTATGATCAAAATAGTATAAAAATTAAACATGTGCATTAAAAATACATCTTACATGAGTATTGAGGAAGATAAAAATCACATGAAAATACTCATTTATATTATAGAAGTACAAAATATCACATATAATTTTTTTTTTTTTTTTTTACATAATTACCTCAAAAGATATTAATAAATATCTTCACCTCGAGATGCTCTCGTAGGTTAGTGCCTAGTAAATAAATTCGAACTACATTGCCAGAAAAATTATGATATTTAAAGTAAAAAAATACATAATTACATCCAAAATAAAAAATAAAAAAGTACTATTAAAATAAGGGATAAAAAGTAATAAATATTCTTCTTGTAGATTAAACAAGTAATAAATTTAATTTTAGAGATGATATATGAAATTGACCTTAAAAAATAAATACAAGCATACTGCAAAGCTTAACATATGTTAGATTTTGAAGGCATTGGGTAACATGAGTGCAGGCCTGTAAATGGGTCGGATCTTGATCCGATCTGATCTGTGATCTGAATCAATTATCTTATGAAATGGAATAATTTTTTGACCCGCACGATTATTCCGAAAACCCGACCCGCTCCGTTTAAGTATTGCCGGGTCGGATCCGGGTCAATGCTGATCCGACCCGAAAAAAATTCGATCCGTAATTTATAAGTATGAAATTATTTTACATATTTATATATTTATTATTTAATTGCATATGTTAATTGATGTTTTATTTTATGAAGATTTTGAAATGTGACTGAGACCTATAATTATTAAAGAGGCTATTGCAAATTATTTTAACTACAGTAACCAGGAAGTGCTTGCATTGTGAAATGAAATAAATAGCTACAAATATTTTTTACCGTTAAGATAAAATATTTAGTGCTAGTTTTAACAGAACTGCGCTTTATTTTTGTGTAATATTTTCATTCAACTGTTGGTTCTATGTTTTGTAATATTGTAATATAATGCTGATGTCAATGATATGATCTTTAAATGTTTATATATTATCCTTATATTTTCTACTATAACAGATTTATATTGTAAATTTTAGTGATTAAAATTTTATTTAAAAATATAAGAATATATATACAACTAATAGTTGTAGTCATTTAAAATCCGAATTGTGGCGGGTTATGGAACAGATCTGGGTTGACCTCGATCCGATTTTTAATCCGATTCGGATATATTGGAATCGAATTCGGGTCGGGGTCAACCTGATCTGAATCCGATCCGTTGATAGGGCTACATGAGAGCATAAATAATTACTAGTTTAACAAAATTTTTATTTCTTCAACTTTTTTTTTTAATGGAAGATAATCCATGATGCACAGAGCAGGTAATTAAAATCAAAACTGAGATTAAATTCACTCAGAGCAAATTTGGTATACTCAAGATGACAAAAAAAACCCTGGGGAGAGAGGGAGGGAGAGAGATTGAGAGTATAAAAAAAATCATCTAGTTAGACCCTTCCAGACATCTTTCAACCATGGCAACTTGTTAAGCAGAAAAAAATTCCTATAAAAACCATGATATTGCATCACAATGGGGTTATTGAGCGGTCAGATCGCCGTGTTTATTTAACCATTCACACGGAGATCCAGCCAAGTGCAGCTATCAAATACAAACTATTCAACTGAACTCGAGTGATCGAATAACCTATTCAGAGGAGGAGCCAACCTGGAGCCAAGGGGCCCAGTCGAAGAATTCAGTGGAACCCGAATAAGTTGCCCAGATAGTTTACTCGAATGAACTATTCAAATTAACCTATCCTCTTATTTTTTTTCTCTTTTCCTAATAAAACAATTATTGCTGTCTTATTAGGTTATCAGGCTATGCCTCCACAATATGGCGCATAGGCTTATGGAGATAAGTCCCAGCAAATTAAACAATCTCGTGATATGAGCTAGCCATATCTCAGAGACCCCTCAATTAATGAGATCACATATTTCATCTATTCCGCCTACCCATCCCTCTTTATAAATGTCCCAATTTAATATAGAGGCAAGACTTTCAAACTCTCTCTTCTTCAAACCTGATAATTCCCTCTCTTTTACTGAAAACTCAAAGTTATTTGACTAGTTTTCAAACTCTTCAATTCACAAGGCTCTAGCAATGCTCAGCATCTTAGCCCAACTTATCACACAAATGAATAGCCTTCACAGCTCCTTGCCTCTCTTCTACTCCCTAAAAAGAAGCTTATTTTTTAACTTTCTCTCCCTAACTCTCTTTTCAAAATTTATAATTCATATCATTTATAATATCTCATGATCCAAATATAAAGGTATTGCTTACTTTAGTTTTAAAAAACTACATAACTTAAACACTTTTTAGAAAGTCACTTATCTAAGTACTATTCCAACTTAAATACACTTAACTATAAAATTTTCTATTATTAACATCATAATTTTACCTTAAAAAATTTTTCTACTTTTCTGGATCACATTATTTACTTATACAACTTAGAAACTCCATCACTTTCTAATGTGGATTCCTTATTCTTGACCTTTCCACCTAGAAACCTATTTAGAACTGCTTATTATCTAGATGACTGTGATTAAATTACGTGGATATCATCTTGATGCCCACCTCTCTTCGATCTCTGGTTATCATATCATTAACGAAAGTTATTATTTTTCTTTTCTTGGTCATGCTTTCTATCGTAGTTCGAATTTCTTTCCGAAACAAACGTGATTCATATACATAGGCCTTGTTTGGCGCGCGAGGATCAAAATAATTTTAATTTAAAAAATAATAATAATAATAATAATAATAAAAATTTATTTTACTTTACATGTTCAATAATTTTTAATAAAAATATTAATTTTATTTTACATACTACATTAAAAATACTCAATTTCAAGTATTTTGATTTAGAATGTGAAATAAAATTAATATTTTTATTAAAAAATATTAAATATGTGAAGTAAAATAATATTTTTTTATATTAAAATTTCTGTAAAATAATTAAAAAAAATTATTTATTATTATTTTAAAACTAGTACTATTTTGATCATCACGCCAAACAGAGCCATAAAGTTCAAACATCAAATGCACTTCCGTTATCACATGAACAAAAAAGAAGGGTTTAAAGAGTCACTCAGCAGATCAAATGAACAAATCTGCCAGTTAGGAGATAGATACATCAAATACAGCAAAACTGAAAAGAAAACTTGTTAAATAGCTTTTTCTCATCTGAACAAGACCTTCAGCTTCATTTTGCTGCAAAATATAATGAGGGTAGATTTGCAGTTTTGAAAGCCGAGTCCTTAAAAAAGTCCCCAACAAGTCTGATTATTCATAGTATGAAAATGTTCTCGAGATTTAACTGAACTGCACAAAAAACTTTAAAGGCAACTCGAATTTACAGATATTTTGGAATGAAATATGCAGCAAAGAGGGATGGAATGAGATGAAGACACGATAAAAATGTCTTCCTTGCTTCAGTTCTTCAGCAAATCGAGTTTCTGTAGGGCTACACAAATGTTGTCAGAGCCATAACCTTGCTCAGTTTTGACGATATTCGGGCTGTTGAAGGCCACGACATCCTGAAGATCGTAATTTCTGATCGACACAGGGGGTTGGGGCATATCACAAGCACCATTCAATATCACGGTTTTGTGGACTCCTCCAAGCAGTCCTTCGTAATCAGCATCACCACTTTCGCCAACAAATACTACCAACGTGGACAAGTTGGTGCCCCAGCGTATGTACAAGTACCTGAAATGATTGTAATGAAAGTATATTTCATGATCTTCATGGATTAAGAAAGTATGCATGCATGAAAAAAACCAACAAAAAGGTTCAATTCCAAAATAAGTATGGGACACAATGTGTCAAGAATGCAATGAGCAATTATCACATTTTAGTCATTCAAGAACAATTTCTGATACTGATATACCAAGTTTAACCACTGGCTTAAAGCTTTCGTGTTTAATAACAACCATTCATTTGTGCAGTGAGCCCAACTCCCCCCTGATATTTCTCTTCTAATAAGTGGTATCAGATGTTGGGAAAAGCAGTAACTGAATGGCTCGGGTGTAGCTGTCACTAGTTCAGTACCATCGACTTGCCTGACATAACTTTGAGTAATGTGCCACTGTCAAAAAGAGGTTGGATTCAACCCATAGGCACTTCGTGCATAAAATAATAAGTGAGTTGTGCATTTCCTACCAACTTAAGCTTATAAAAGAGTTGATAACACCAAGGATCCTAACAATTGATATTAGAGCAGGTCGCGGGTTCGAATCTTAACAGTGCGCGGAGAAGGGGATTGTTAGGAAAAGCAGCGACTAGATGGCTTGGGTGTGGCTGTCACTGGCTTGGTACCATCGTTTTGCCTAACATAAATTTGGCTGGTATACCACTGCTGAAAAGAGGTTAGAGTCAACCTATAAGCACTGGGTGCATAATATAATAAGTAAATTGGTTATGCTTTTTCTACCACCTTAAGCTTGTAGGAGAATTGGTAACGTCAAAGATTCTAACATCAAAGCCAATAGTTCTGTTCGAATCAAGTGTTTCATGTGGGTTGCGCTCCTACGAGTCTTCATCATCTTCAATTATGGTTGAGCAAAAATCTAAGGATGAGTAATTTCCCCGTATGCTTTTAGGTGATTGAGTGAGCCCTTGGTATACATGCACTTGATGACTTAAAATAACCTATTAGATAAGGAAAGACTAATGTGAATAGATTCTTATGTGATGGTGTTCACACATGAAATCTTTACTTTACGACAATCATCCATGTGTCGCCCAAGAAATTCTTAGCATGGCCTTGCCCAAAAGATGCATCGCCTCTAGGAATAGCAATATCCCAGGCAAAGCATCGGGGCCATGATCATGCTAGTCGACAATCCACAACAGATAATCTCGAGCAGAATGTTGACTTCATCAACCCTGAGCTTTGCTTAACAACCCGATGTTCTACAGCTATGTCGCTTGGCACAGCCCAGGCATAAGCGCACGTCCTTGACATCTCCAAATAGCAGCTACAACCTTCCACTGCACGCTTCACTCCTCCTAAGGCAAGGGAACTTGCGCCATCAACCTAGAAGGACGAACAACCTACCTCATTAGCATGCATAGTGCAGGCGATGCCAAGGAAGACAATCCGAATGAAGCATGTCCTCTACCCTGTAGAAGATTTCTCGTCCTTATTGCGTTGGGATCTCCAGGACACATGTCAACATTGCAGAAGAGGCATCAACATCTTGAAATCATCCACAATCATTAGAAGTAAGTCCTGCCAAGCATATTAGGAGATCTTTTCGAACCATTTCCTCCTTCATTAGAGTGAGGGGATTTCCTGTAGGTCCTTGGGTCTTGAGGACCTCCTATTGATCATGCGCACAAGTCCACAACAGACCCTTTTTTGCTCTCTTTGTATGACCATTGGCATTTCTACTATCTTTCATAGTAGTAATTTTGTTCCTTGGCGCCACTACATGGCCGTAGGAGGACAACCTCTGAATCACATTAACCTTTGAGCGCTCTCCATTCTCTTCGTGCTTAACATTCTGGCGCTCACAACCATATTCTTACTTCATCGTCTCAGTTGATTTTTTTTTTCTTTTTTTTTTCATCGTCTCAGTTGATTGAAGTTGCTAGCTTTCCCAGATAGTTTTTCCCTGTCAACAAAGGGGGAGATTGTTGGAAATACACAAGAGAAATTATCCCACATTGGTAGTTCAACAAGTTATGATGTTGTCATACAAGTGATGGCCCTCACTCACTAGCTAAAGCTTTTAGATAAATTAGTGTTCATTTACTTATGTATTAGGCCCACCTTGAGCTCTTTGATATTTCTCCCATAACAATAAGTATGATAAACATTACTTCATCATTACTTCATCAGATAAACCATTCCAAAGATTATAAAAATAGATAAGCATTCAATAGAATCAACATTAGAAGGCAATTACAAAAAGAAAAAGAAAAAAGCATTAGAAGGCAATTGTCGAAAAAACAAAACAGTTAAATTGATTACCGCACACCAAAAATCTATTTTTATGATGTCATTTTAGAGTAATAGATAACATGGAGAAGAGAAAGTGTCATTGATGGATATTTTCCTTATGCAAGCTTCTTAATAAGCCAAAAATGCACATGCAGTTTAACAAGGTTCTTGAAGTTGAGATATAACGAAGGCCTCCTTGGTGAGTGTTACATAAAAATTCAATATAAAGTCATTAGATACATATTGAGTTAGATAATACCTTAGTGCTTGAGATCGAGAAGCTAAGACAGGAATGACATGTAGCTTTGTCCCATCATGGCTATATAAAACGTTACACCGAAGTGCTTGAATCCGCATCAACTTACGAAGCTCCTTTATTGGAGGGACCTAAAAGAATGAACAAAAAAATTGCAATCAAAGGCTAAAACAAATTACATAATAAGAAGCGGCCTATCATCATTCTTCACTTGCATGTAAAGAGCTAAAATTGTACTAGTAAAATACAAAAACTATAATGAAGTCTAAACTCCAAACTAGTTGGGGCAAGCTATATGATCTTCACCATTCAGCTCAGCTCAGTTAGAAACAACACTTTTCATAAGCGTAGTTGAGACAAGGTCAAGCATAATGACTGTCCCTGTCAATTTCCACTCTCTCTCTTTACCTTCACAGCTTGGATCTCTCCTCGCATTCACATAAGCCTATAGCGGATAACAATGGACAAGTAAAATAACCTTAAATTTTCATCCCTCATCTAATCCTCTATAGGTGCCATCACCACCCCCTCCCAGATATTATCATTTCTAGTGCAATCCATATCTTAATAGATGCACAGTTAAGATAAAGAGATAAAATTAATATGAACAAAATAGAAATAAAAGAGGTATATGCTAATGGTAAACTAGAAGTTGCACAAAGTTAATTTGAGTCTGGCAAAGAAACTACTCAGTTGAATCCAAATAATTAAATAATGACCAACAACAATAACCAAGCCTTAATCCCACTAGGTGGGGTCGGCTACATGAATCCTTTGTTTTCATTACGCCCTATCAGTTACCAAATTCTTATCTAAGCCTAAGTAACTAAAATCACTTCTTATAGTTTCTTGCCATATCTTCTTTGGTTTTCCTCTTCCTCTTTGTACATAGGCAAAATCCAATAACTCAATTTTTCTAACTGAAGCTTCAATCGACCTACGATTTATATGTCCAAACCATCTAAGCCGACTTTCTCTAAGTTTATCCTCAATTGGTGCAACACCAACTTTCTTTCGGATATACTCATTTCTCATTCTATCCTTTCGTGTATATCCACACATCCCCCTTAGCATCCTCATTTCTGCAACACTTATTTTATTTGTATGTTTTCTCTTTGCAGGCCAGCATTTAACACCATATATCATCGCCGGTCTTACTATAGTTTTATAAAATTTATCCTTGATTTTGGATGAGATTTTTCTATCGCCCAACACAACAGAAGCATTTCTCCATTTTACTCATCCTGCTTGAATCCTGCTAATAATGTCATTATCTATTTCACCATCATTTTGTATGATTGATTCAATTGAATAATGACCTAACAAAAAAAAAATTGAATGATGCTAATAATGATGATGGTGACAACTATGATTTTTGATATTAGAACCAAAGAAGATACACTTACCAAGGCTGAGTTCTTCACTTTAAATGCATGACAATAGGTAGAAGACCTTTCTTCATCTTCAATCACAACCTGTTCTTCTTTAAGACCACTCTTGTCAACTACAGAAGCAGCCCAACGAACTAAAGTTTTTCTCAACCCTTCTCCACCCCAACGATACTCAATCTGCGAATGATAATCTAAATCGAGTGCAAAAGGTAGATCAGACGAATTAAGAGTATCCTCTGAATGTGAAAATGGGTAATAGAGATCACTGCCACTATTACAAATGTAAGCATCAAAATCAGTAGCAGCTAATCCTCCGGATACAAGAAGGGAATGAATCTCTGATATTGTTAAAGCTGTTGATAGTACAAATCCAATAGATCCAGCCATTCTCTCCTTATGTACAGAAGTAAAAATCATGTTGATAATTTGAACAAGTTCCGTCACATTATCAGAGTCAACAGCAATGACAAAAACATGTTTCCTTCTCCTCAATGCAGGTAATTTACTGCTGCTACTGTTCTGATCAGTTTTCTCAACAGACTCTGTCTTTTGGGTTACCTTTCCAACACCTTTGGACAGTTTCAAGACAGCTTTCTCGAGCTTGTTCTTTCTATCAGAAATGCTTTCTTCTGAATCCAACGCATCTTCTTCATTTTTGTCACCATCTATTGAAAGCTTTAGATTCAAAGATATATCTTGTATATCTCGCAGGGAATCACCCGGAGAATCCGAATCTGACTTTTCTGGTCTATCTTCACTCCTTCGCCATTGAGGATGCCTTGGCCTGCAGCTAGCAATCCTCGACAAATATGTCTTACAATGTTCTGGCCAAGAAAAAAGGTGAATGTTCTTCAATCCATTCTGTCGACAACGAGCCCAAAGCTGCTTATCTGAAACAAGCTTATAAAGTGCATCAGCAATACTGTTCTGGTCATGTGGATCAACCAGTAGTCCATTGTCAAGCACCTGAACCAAAATTTAGCACAAGTAAATGAAAACTAAATAAAGTATACTGTTTCAGCAACACAAAACATCATGAAAAATTTTGGCCAACGAACCCGAATAATATCCACTGGACCACCATTTTTTGTGGCTACAATAGGAAGACCATGCGCTGCAGCCTGCCCAAATGTTAAAAATAGTTTATAACATTATCTTTAACTAAGAAAAAACCCATAGTTAACTACAAGCACCAACCTCTATTAATGTGAGGCCAAATGGTTCAATGAAGGCAGGATTAATAAAAACTCCCTGCAAAATATAGGAATTAGGATGAAAATAATTTTCGTGCAATAAAAGAACACTATTCAAGATCAAAATGTTCCACTCAGAAATTTTAACCTAAGTTGGACTAATTTGATTCAATCTTGAAATAGTTCAATCCGTCTTAGTGGACACTCATTTTATACAAAGAACGGCTGCATGGTTAAATAACCTGGGAATGGCTTGAAAATTTGTCATTTTCTGATTAATAGTGTCAAGCATGTCATAGCGGAATAGTCTATCCATTGGACCAACTTTGCAAATATATATCTCCTAGTAGTCTAGGAAATATGCAAAGAGCAGGCACAAAGGAACTTACTCCCGGATATGCATCACAAGAAAATATCTTCAGCTTTCTCTATCAGATAACTAGAGTCATACATTTTTGTTGTGGATCCCACCATACGAGGGACTAGAGAGAGAGAGAGATGAAGCTCGACAAGAGTTGGAAAAATCATCTCTCGAAGTTTTGTGGAAGTAAAAATTGGCTGATGGGAAAACATGGTCGTATCTGTGTGAAATAAAATTTTGGATGTAACCCCATGCGGATGCAACCGTATAGGAGGAAGGATAACTTCATGCGGATGTAACTCCGTGAGTAGTAGTATAATCTTGTGCAAAGGTTCTAAATTGGATAGAACCTATTTGTTTGCCTAATCAAGTAATAAATTTTCTCAATTGACTTGGACTAGTGCTTCTAAAATATCAAAGAATCAAAGAGGGTTATAAGATAGTCTCATGTAAACACTTGCTAAAAAACTGTATGAGAAAATTGTATAATGGAAAAAAGTGACTGTATTTTGGGCAAGAACTATTATTGCTTTTCTCCACTATAAAATGGTACTTAGATCTCCGGGGGGAGTTGTTGCAACTGCTACAGCTACTGCTACTGAGAGAACCTAAAAAGTGAGGCTACTATGTGAGTGGTGGGGACACTACGATCAACCATAGATTTATTCTTAAAAGAGTTTATTATCAACGACCAAGATGTGACTATATTGCTTTGATCTATATAGACTGATGATCAACACAAATTGGAAAGTTGGCTGCTAAGGATTGCTGACATGGTAGATTGGATATCTCCTTATTTATTTGATTGATTTCACTGATGGGAGATTGCATTTGGAGTTGATTTTCATTTTTTACAATTATTCTGTATTAGCTATTTCTATTTTATGATTGTTATTTTAGGCATGGTGCTTACTATTTTCTCATTTGTGTGAGAAAATTATATTGTATTATGTTTAACTTTAATTGAGTTAAGTAATATGGAGGTCTATATAAACATCTTCTTGATTAATTTTTTCTAATGCTGAATGAACAGAAATTTGTCTTCTCCCTTGAGATTGTCTAATTCTGAAATGAATCGATATGTCGGATCCCTAAACTCTATTCATCTGCTCAAGCTCGTCCCCTCTAGAACAATTCCTTCCCGCTCAACGGTCACTCATTCCCCTGGATGCACCCTTACGTCGCGCATTCATCACCTCTAACAAACATCGAACCCTCGCCACTATCTCTAAGCAAGTCCAGCTCTTCAACCTCAAGCCCGCCCGAGTTGAATCATGCCCGACTTGTGTACTCGTCGGTTTCTACTCAGCTGTCTACGCCCCCACAGCTGTGACGGCCATGCCTCACTGCGCTCGTGCCTCGCGAGTTGACACAACAAATTGTACAAATTGTACAAGCTCCTAGCTCAGAGAAGTGCTATCTTTGAGGTTTGCTATGGACTCTCCGAGGCTTACTTAATTGTTCCCAAGGTTTTGTGGTCTGCCTCTATGCATCTTCACATCATAACAAATTTTTAATTCTTTGAAAGTTGACACAGCAAACATATCAACAATAACCGTCAAAATGGACCCATTTTCATGTTGATTTTCTTTTTAAAACTTTTCTAAAATGATAAATAGATAACAAAAAGTAAACAAGATACCTTCGTTTTTGCTGCTAGGCGATAAATGTCTGGAACTTCTGATTGCTTGTGGTGCTTGGGATATGCTACTTGCCCATATAGATCATATTTATCAATCAACTTAAGTACAGCCGTAAGCACAGTTGCACTCATGCCTGACATCTCATCAATAGCATCACGATTGCCCATTATCAAAGTCTACAACAACATATACAACCACCAAAGAGTAAGTGTTGAATATAACGCAATAACACTTTACAAAAAATAATATAACGCTTTGGCCCTATTTGGTTAGAGGCCAGGTCACGATCAAAATGGCTTTCAACTATTTTATTAAAAAAATAATAAAAAAATTAAGTATAATGTGTTAAAAATTATATAGAATGAAATATAAAGTGAATTTTTTATATTGAAGTGTATGCATTGAGGATGAAAAATGAATTTTTTTTTTAATAAAATAATTGGAGGACATTTTGGCCATGGTCATAGCCAAAATGGCCTCCAACCAAACAGGTCCGTTAAGATCACAAACTGTACGGTAACCTTAACTGCAAGAAGAAAAAATGAAATGGGGCTTCCCACAGTAGATATGAAGCATGACATGCAGCCACTTTGATGCCAGATAACTTACAAGGTTTGCAAGCTCCCTCAACGGACGGCATTCACCAAATGCTTTCACGAGAGTCAGAATATTCTTTTTGGGGTCAGGTCGAGCAAGAGCAAGAATCATAGGCTTCCGTGGATTTGTGAAAAACCTCATTATCTGCAAAATATGAAAACATTAAACAAGGACAGAGTAGCAACAGCAAAACAGTAAAACATAAAAAAACTTCAATTGTCGATACAATGATATTTCTTCTAGTCAATAAGTTTTTTTTTTTTTTTTGATAGAAACAAGAAAGTTAGAGCTCTATAAAAGGTCATCCACAAACCTCAGCCCAGATTGAAGGATCAGGTGAAGCAGGGTTGTCCTCATTGCCATCCAAATCAGCATCAATCTCACCATCATGTACAACTACATGATGGAATTCCATGCCTGGAGGAATTACCTGAAAATAAATTCATGTAATCATTTAGAGCTTGATAACAGAAATTGTTACACTTTAGCAAACGTAACACATAAATACATGGAGCATTTATACAAGTGGGTTTCGTACTTACAACCATACGGGGCATAAACCGACCATAGCAGCTGACACCTCGCTTAATTCTAGCTCGCAGTTTCCTCTCAAGTATGACATCAAATCCATCATACAAGCACCACTGCTCTTCTATTTCCTGCCTAGTACTTGTGATAACAATTTCAGAAGCATCAAGAGCTAATTCCTCAGCTTCAATCCTACGGTGAATCTTATAAGTTGCATTAATCTCATCCCTAGTCATGCGTCCTTGTTTCAGAAGCTGTTCGAGCTTATCTCTCCCTAAAGAATGACCAGTGAATAACATGGGCACATTCAGAGCACCAGAGAGCAAGGAAGCAGAATCACCAGCATCAGCATAATGACCATGGATTGCAGCAGGCCACACAGGTTGGCCCCCACCAATTTGATCTCCTAAAACTTTGGACATTTGTACAATATGGCTAAGGGCACCATCAACAAACTCCTGAATATATGGCCAGAGAAGTTCTTTGGGAATATATTTATCTCTAGGACCAAACGGTATTCGCACTATGTAAGCACCACTGCTCTCACCCATTTCATGCAAATTGTCGGAGTTTCTAGGAGATAACATCTCTGTGGGCTCTCCATAGCTCCAATCAACATCTGGAGCTGATATTTGCCTCGTCAACAAATCAACACGATAAACTCCAGGCATTGCACCAAGAGCCCTTGCAAGTTCCACAACATATTTGACCTTATGGAAGCATAAAAACAATCTCATAAGACAAGTAATCTCCCTAAGTCATTTTTGGTGAAGAATATAGAAGAGAAAATAGATTTATATGTTTTTGAAATTAAAATAGATTTGTATGTTTTCTCCAAGGGAAAAGAATCCATTTTTTCTTTCAACAATTGAGAGATGATGAGCCGTTGTTGATTACAATAAAGGATCCACATGATAGTATTACCTGCCCTCCAGTGTCAGAATCTCGACCCAGTTCCATATTCTCACCCCGTATTAGACCATGAATACTGCATATATCAAAAACATATCAAAACAAGGTATTAAAAATACATAATATAAATTGTGACACAAAACAGCTTACAATCCTCAAGAAATGTCAATTCCATCAAATCACAAATCGCCACATCTTGTTTCCAATAGCCCACCCAACTTAGATGGAAATGACCCCATTCACACAAAGAAATTGATAAAAACAAATGGTTGCTAAGGCTGTTAATCTAATTTGAAGATCGATCGAAAATCGAAACGAATTTTGGATCGAATCGAACTCGAATTGATTCAAATGAGTTGAATAATGAGCCATTTGCCTGGCTCGATAATTTTTTCTAGTCGATCTCGAGCCGGACATGGATTGAATCTTGCTCGAAATCGGCTAGATTTAAAAATAAATAAATGTGTAAATTATATATTTATATATTTTATGAGCTAAAAGAATTGGCTGGAATTAATGGTGCCTTGGATAGTGCTTTGCCTTGTAACCTTTAGGTGGGAAGATTGAATTTTTACTGTTTATTTGTAAGGTTAAATTTAACATTTTTAAAATTAAACTTGGATAGAAATATTTTTTATTAAAAATTGTGAATGATATGAAATAAAGTTAGTTATTATGTTGAGGTATGTGAGAGATGTGATATAAAGTTAGTTATTATGTTGGAATATGTGATGGATGTGATATATAGTTAGTTATTATGTTGGAATATGTGAGAGATGTGATATAAGTTAGTTATTATTTTAATAATGTGTGTAGGATGTGAAATAAAGTTAATATTAAATTTTATGTGTGATGTGATATGCCTGGTTAAAATTAAATCAGGTTAATTTTCAACGGCCAAACAAACGGGGCCTATGAGTTGTAAACCATTTTTTTTTAAAACTTTTTTCAATGAATGGCACAAATTTGATTCTGAAAATGGACAACTCTTATTGGAGAGAAATTACCATATATTTGATCGAAGCGTCGCCACTCACAAGTTCACTTATGTTGTTCTGTATTGATTATGTAATCTCAATTATCATTAACTTGATCTTAAATTCTCAAGTGTTAATGTGTTTGTTGGAGAGAAGGGAAATAAAGAGGAGGATTAGAAAGAGAGAGTTAAGAGGTGATGAGGTGTGTGGTTGGAGAGAAGGGAAAGCTTCCCCTGAGTTTCACTTCAAGAATAAAAGAAGGATCTAAGAAAGCTGCCAGGTATCTTAGGCAGGCTTTGTTGAGGAGAGCTGGCCGAACAGAGCAAGTTCGCAAAAGAAGCACCGATACTTCATGAAATCTAACATATTCATATCGTATCCGTATCAGATACCGATACTTCTCGATACTCCACCGATACGTATCCGATGCGCCACATGATGTATTAATTCTTATTTTTATTTTTTAAAAGTTTAATACTTACCCGATATTTTTTAGATACTTCTCCAATACTTCCTGATACTTCTATTTAGAGAAAAAATGTTAAAACGATCGGTTCAATTCACACGATAAAAAATAAAAAATATCACATATAAAGCACAACTCATGCATAAATTTAAATATTAAAATTAAGAGAGATATATTAAACTACGCAATTAAGATCAAAAAAAATTTTACACATGCTAGTATTTCTGCAATAGAAAAAATTTGGTATTTGCAAGCAGCTGCGCCATCTACTTTAACTTTTTTTTTTATTTTACAAATACTAGTAACATTTCTGCTTTTTCTACGTTAACTGATATTATCTTTACTTCTATTGAATCCCGATCACATTTTTTCTACTTTAATCAAGCTCATACTGCGAAAAGAATAATACTTTGATTTTTTTTATCTATTAATTTAGTCAAAGACTCGAAGAGAGAACATATTTGTACTTTAATTAGGTCAGTATATCTTGATTTATGTCACAGCATCTGTATTATTAATTGTATCTCCTTTCTATTAAGCTATTCGATTTGAATCGAATCTCAATTGAAATTGAAACTAATCTACTGATATATAAATTTCATGTAAATAATCTGACAGATTAATAAATAATTAAATAAACTTTATAATATTATTTTAAATTTAAGATTTTGAAATTTAGTAGTTGAAGAATATTTTTAATTTCTTCAAGTTAAATTATCTATAATATTGTTTTAAGTGATATTAAAAATATTTGAAAAAATATAGTTACTTTAAAGAAAAATTAAAAAATACTTTTGAAATTTATAATAACAATTTGTATAAATCATTCTCATCTACCATAAAACTACACCTTAAATATAAGAATATAACGTATTATATATACATATAAAACAACTGTATCCTGACGTATATGTATTCTACTTTTTTTAAGTTTATTATATCGTCATATCCGTATTATATCGTATTCGTATTATCGTATCGTACTCGTACTTTATAAAAGTACGCCAAAGTCGAGCAACAGATGAATAGTGCTGACCGGTTAGTTAAAAAAGCTCAAGCAGTAAGAAAGTTGGAAACCCTTCTCACCATAAATGAGGTTATTTATAGTGAAAAGATAGTGGGTGAGGTATGGTGAGATTAGGTGGCTTTTATTAATGAGGAAACAACTAGACGACATGGACAGGCTTTCAATCTAGGCATTAATAACACACTTCCCTTCTTCCCCTAAGGGGCTATCGCATCATAAGGTAAGGGTACGATATGACAAAAGGTACTTAGCAATCTGTTTAATCACGCTATTCAGCTAGCTCCGAGCTATTTGACTCCAGAACTTAGCCTAAACGGGTTTCTCGAATTTGTTTGGGATATAATTCGAGTGACCTGTCAAAGGGTTAAGTCATATCTACCACATGTTAAGGCTGGGTGACATAGCAGATTTTTCTTTTAACAATTTGTCCCCTGTCCTGAGGCGTCATGTAGGGCATTAATATCCACAAACATAGTTGGCTAACAATTGTTCCTTGGGAGGAGGGAACAAAGCAGCCCCTTCTCCAAACCTTGTTAATAAAAATGGGTGACACAAGAGAGGAAGCTCTGTTAAGATTTTTCTCCTCCTGCCCAGAGTGAGGGGAGAAGATGTTAGGAGAGCTTGACTCGCGAATAAGAGGAGGCTTGTTCAGCCCACGAGGGAGGGACCCCGCCAGTTAGTTAGGCGAGGTTACCGAACACCGCAGATTGGCGACTGCCTGAGGCTGCAAGGTAGGTTCGGGAGGTCAACTCGATGTCTCCTACTGAGGAAGTTCCTGCCATTGCTATCGTCGCCCAAAAGCAGCTACCGGCAACGACATCGCAACATCTTGATACCAGAGCTGTTGATTCATCATCCTATAAGGGCGAGAGGGAGGGATCTCTCGAGCTTCGATGCAAGAGGCCAAGGGCGGAGGTGGCACCATCCAATCCTTTGGCATCAATTTATTCGTCGGTCCGACTGAGAGGTGAAGGAGCCGTGGTAATTTTGGCACTAGCCAACCAGTCATGGGGCGCCAAAGAACCCATCACGAAAATGTAGTTGGGAGGATTGACCCGAAAGATCCTCCACCTTATTCGCGGGTGGGATCCGAAGGAGGCGAAGAAACAGATTTCAGCATTGAAGCCGAACTGGCTCTAGCGAAGAAGGCTTCTGAGAAGCTCCACGAAGTCTAAGCTCACCTGGAGGCGACAATAGTGTCGCTGCGCATTATTGAACAGCAGAGGGAGGAAGCAAAGGAGGCGTTCGAGGCTGTTCGAGCTGAGCGGGATGAATTGCTGCAATTCGCCAACTTCACCGAAATGGCTGCACGCCGCCCTCCTTGCCGTTGAAGGAGTCTTTGAATAGAAGGAGGTGACGCCACCTTTAGCTGTTCCTCAAACTTCATCTCCTCTCCTTTGCCTTCTTGTATTGTCATCCAATTTGACGATTTGGATGAGCCTCTTGGTGTAATCTTCAAACTCAATGCTTGGATGAGTTTCAACTAATTTTTCTTTGTTCTTCTAGTATCTTCAGCTAAAAAGCAACAATTCGACTCTCATTGTAATGCCTTCAACTTGTAATGAATGAACTTGATTGAAACTTTTTCTAAGAATCTCAATTCGCCTATCTATACATGCTTGTAGTAGTATAGCACTGCTCTATGTGTCAAATTGAGGAAACTTCACGAAGTGGGTTAATGCATGTTAGCGAGTTGCGGAAGTTTCGAGGGAGTCGAGGGGTTGTAGGCGCGTCTTATCAGTGTCAGACGACGTGACAAGCGCCATTATGGTCTCGACGCTTGTGAGCAACGCCTCGACTCCCGGAGAGAGAGGCGACGGTTGGGGTGCCTTACCCCCTATAAAAGGAGTAGGGCTAATTCTTCCACGATCAACATTTGTTTCCTGAGCTGCCACTCTGCTCCTCTCTTCCTTCTTTTCAACCAGATGGATAAGACAAAGCAAGTGAACTGTCGGAAGTGCAATTCAAGGAGATTTGGAGGTTGCGGAGCCGTGATGTTGAGGACCTTGTCATCACCGAAGGGCCTCAAGCAGAAACAATTGAGTGGAGAGGCAAAGTGCTTGTTGTTCGCCCTATGCTGGAGGATCGCCTAAATCGTCCTCTGCCAGGTATAATCGTTGTCTATCAACAATTCCTTCGGCAAGGCATGTTCCTACTGCTTCAACAATCCTTCATCGACACCTGCTACTATTTTGGCATGGTGCCAGCTCAGCGATCACTAAACACGATGACCCTTCTCTACTGTCTTTTCAAGGCGTTCAAGGACGCCAAAAAGCAGTAGAGTTAGAAGCACGCAAGCTTGGAAGGCTTCTTTACCCTGGATGGAGCCGAGGGTAATATAGTCTTCGAATTGGAAGATTCTTCCTTTGGAAACTGGAGGAAAACGTGGGTGTTCGTCTCCCAAAAGGCTCTTCGGCACAATGCCCATTGCGCCATCAACACCAACCGCTTCCACGTGGTGCAGGAGGCGCAAGGTCAAGGGACCAAGTCTTCGTCATGTCATTGTGAGAGAAAAGGAGTGCCAGTGTGTATTTGATGCGCCTCGGCAAACAGATTATAGGGTTGAAAGGTATGCGTTGTTCATTTATTCTTTTGTCTTTCTTCGCCTCTGTGGAGCGTAACCTGTTCGCTCACTCTATCTCTTTTTTGTTATAGGCCTTCTTGCTCCTCCCCGGTGATTCTTGGAGAGGATAGCGACGAAAACAAGGATGCTACACCGGACGAGTGGCTCGACAAAGAGGGCTAGGACCGAAGAGGGTTCTGCTTCCCCTGTTCACTAGAGGGGCAGTTCCTCAACTGTCGGTGATGGAGGCTTCGAGGAGGAGGAAGCACCGGTGTTTGAGATTGAACTCCAGCGATGGCTGGATGAGCTGAAGGGTCCAGGTGAACTAGGAGGTGGTTCGCTCACCTTGCGAACAAGAGGTGGTTCGCCTGCCTCACATTGTTCGCTGTCCTGCAACGCCTGTAAGAGTGGGCGAAAGGACCACAGGGGCTGCAATGCTACCTTTGATGTAGGACACATTGCACCGAGTGCATGAGGTTAGTATAAAATTTATAAATTTTTTAATACTAACATGGAAACTGATAGGCAAACCATGGGTTTTCAGTAAGTTCTTGGCTACTTCGTGCCCAACATGGACGTGGCGAGCGAAGTGGATAAGTGGTAAGACAAGGCCTGCGATCGAGTGCACCGCTCAACATGTTGACTTCCGCCTTGAAGGCGGACATAAATAAGCAGGAGGTTGTGCTCACCAAACGGCAGAGCCGACTCGAGGAGTTGGAGAAGGAGAAAGTCAAGCTCTGCTTTCGCATGGAGGCAAAGAAAGAAAATGCTGAACTCAGAATTCAACGCGAGAAGGCGGAGATGGAGACTTAGAAGCTCCGTGATGACGTGTCAAGCAATCAATCGCCAACGGACTCCTTCAGGTGGACCACAGAATACATGTACTCCTTGAAGGAGTCCATTGCGTTGGGTTGGAATTGCCTGGTCATCGCACTTCTCTAGGAGAAGGTGCCCCAGATGGAGTTGGCACAAGTATCTATCGCTAAGACCTTCGAACGGGTCAAGAATGCAAGTGGAACCCTGTTCAACCCCAATTATTTCTCCACTATTGAACAAGAGCTCTGAGAGCGATTTGGCGCCTTCTTAGACGTAGAAAATAAGCTTCGAGAGGGCTGGACTGGCAAAATCCCTAAGCCGACCGGAAAAAAACGAAGCAGACGACGATGGAGATTCGGCATTCGCTGCCAATCTAGAGGCTCAGCTCATCCATGGTGGTGAATGTTAGAACTTTCTCTAACACCCCTTGCCGAACAGCAGCTCAACAGCAGCGCCTTGCCGAACAGCAGCTCAACAACAGCCCCTTGTCGAACAACAGCTCAAAGAGATATCACAAGATCGTACCCTCCATACTACTGTGTCAACTCAGTATTTAAGACAGCATGGGAGCTCACTCCCTAATCGTCCTTTGCAGGAGTAGGTGTCAGATGTGGCAGACTAAACCTACTATGTCCCCTCCTTTCCAAGCTATAAATATAGGACCCTTCCTTCCTCTCTTTCTCTCGGGCTGAGCTGCCCCTCTCTCTTTATCCTTCTTGTACTCATTCGGTCTCCATTTAGAGATCAAGCTTTGTAAGAAGAGATTCGATTAGTAGATTCAAATCGCCTGGACGACGTCGTGGTTTTTCCCCCGGACACTCGGGTTTCCACGTAAAAATTGTCGTCTCATTTCTCTCTGTTGTGACGCATTTTTTGCATCAACAGTGAACGAGCAAAAGAAAGCGAGCAAAGAGGAGAGTGAATATTTTTGTATATATTTTATTTCTTATTTTTTGTGTAACTAGCTGAAAAGGCATCTTGTAATTTTGTGAATATAAGTGGACTTTTGTTTCTTGAAATTTTCTTAAGTCAAAGTGTTTTACTAACAGTGTATGTATGAATGCTACTATGAGCCAAATAAACCTAGGTAATTCCAGACGAACAAAAGATTGATTGTTCTTTGAGTACATGCGAAGAAAGGTTTGGAACTTGAAAATTTTATAAGTCTTAGAGCTTGATTGATGGGACATGTAGGATACTCTGATAGTCGAACTAATATTAGGAGACTTTCAAGACCAAGAAACAAATAGGCCATTAGAGTCTAGGCGACTCTGTCCTTCTTCGGCATCTAGGTTTGCGACCCGGAGGTACTAGCAACAACCGTCGAGACTCAGAGGCCAAGAAGAGCTAGCTGGCTATATTCACCGAACGTGTTTGGTGGAATGCAAACAAGTTGGCATGAGTAGGAAGCACATGAAAATTTCTAAGTCCTGGAATTCCACCAATAAGGTATGTGGGATACCATAGATAGCCGAATTAGGCTTAGAGAGTTTTCATGGTTGGTAGGCGAACATGCAGCTTAGTGTCTTAGCAGCTCTATTCTCTTTGGCGTCTGGGTTTGTGACTCGGAGGTACCACCTGTCTATTGTAGAGATTTAAAGACCAAGATGAACTAGCGCATCGTCCTTAATCGAAGATAGTGAGTGTTCAATGTATTGGGGGCCAAAGTACTCGCGGAGATGTTTTCGCGTGCTATGACTAAGGATGTAAAACTCAAAGATGCTCGACTGGTTCAAGTTCCCTGGGAGCATGATGCACAGAGCTGGTACATATTCCTTTTGAGAAGACGAGTCGATCTGTGATGCCCATGGCTGAAGAGGGCAGAGAGTGTTCACTGAATGACGTCCCAAGAAAAATGAGTCACTGGAGCAAAGTGTAACTCCTGACAAGCTTCTAGGCCGATAAATAGTAGCGAAAGGGGCACGAGAATAAATCAACCCATATCGGAAAGGGAGATCCTGAGCTATATAAGTAAATCACGTGATCCAAAATGATAGAAACGCCAATGAAAAACTCCGTAGTTAAGCGTACTTGGATTAGAGTGCTACTGGGATGGGTGACCTTCTAAGAAGTACTCAAGTTATGTCTTTCTCTAAAGCCAAAGCAGGAAATACCTCTACATTTGGATCACAAGATATTACAATATGGTATCAAAGTCGACCTCCTATAATATAATGTGGTTTGAGGATGAACAAGGCAAAAGTTGGTGGGCCTGTTACTCCCATGGTCGAAGAGGGCGAGGGGTGTTTGCAGAGTAGTGTCTCAAGACAGGAGAATCACTAGAGCAAAGTGCAACTCCTCGCAGGCTTCTATACCGATAAATGGTGGTGAGAATGAAATAAGAATAAATCATCCCACATCGTAAAAGTAGGAGAGATCTTGAGCTGTATAAATAGATAATATGATCCTAAATGACAAGAGCTTTTTGGGAAAAAACCGTGAAGCTAATGATGAAAATCTCTATAGTTAAGCGTGCTTGGACTGGAGTAAAATTGGGATGCGCAACCTCTTAAAAAGTACTCAAGTTATGTCGTTCGAATAATACCTCTACATTTACATTATGAGATGTTACACAATACTTAGGATATAGACTGGATCTAATGGGAACAAGAGGCGCGGAGCTAGTTCGTATTCCTTTCGAAAAGGCAAGTTGATCCTTTGCACGTTAAGACTATTTCTCTAAAGACAGGTGAGAAGTAGGTCTGTGTCCATTCAAGAAGGTGAGTCGAACAGTAAAAGGCATCAAGCAAGTTCTCAGTGAGAGTAATTTGTTCGACTGGCCGATATGCCTCGCCGGCGAAGCTCGTTACTGTTACTCCTGCAGGTAAAGCAGGAGTCAGGTCACAATGTTCATGCATCTATTCACTTGGGCTAAGTTTGCCCGTATGGTGGCAATGCCTCTTGGAGTGGAGAACTTTAAGAAGAAGTGTAATGTTTACGTAACCATGCAAAAGGAAGCGATGATTGGTTTGCCACTCAAGAACGGCTCCAAAGAGAGTGTTACCGAACAGTCTATACTTATATGCACCTTGCACCACGTCGCATATGTAGAGCACGTTCTCAAATAACCGAGCGTGATGTATGTGGTCCGACTTGCCGTCGAAGAAAGGGAATGATGGCGGCTTGAAACGATGGGAGACTGGGGCCGCCAGTATTTCAGCAAAGTAATGAGATTTTGCTTGAGATTTAGAAGGGAGATATATCTCCAATTGTTGCTCCCTCTCCAAGTCAAAATTGTGCTCTTCAGGGCCAATTCTTAAAGCTGGAGCCACATAAGAGGCCTCAAATCACAGCTTTTTACAGCTACTGGAGGATGTAATGGGTTGGGAAATGTTGATGGCCCTTGGTGGAGTGGAGATTTGTTGTGAAGAGATCATCTAAAGGATTTGGCTCACAGATTGAGTGAGTTGTGTCATGCTTGCACCCATTAGAGAGAGCTGTTATAATGAATCTGTTGATGGGAAAGGGCTGACAAAAGGTTGGAAAGGGATGGAAGGAGGTTGTGAACAAGAAGAGGAGTGTTCTGTGAATCCTCAGCCATCAAAAGGAAGAATAAGGAGAAAATCCTCAATGAGAGCACCAAATTGTTTAGATAAAAAAATTCCAAACTATAAATTAGAGATAAAGGTGAGGATTAGAAAGAGGGTTAAGAGGTGATGAGGTGCGTAGTTAGAAAGGAGAAGGGAGAGCTTCCCCTAAGTTCTCCTGCAAGGATAGGAGAAGGATCCAAGGAAGCTGTTAATTGTCTCAAGGAGATTCTGTTGAGGAGAGTTGGCCGAACAGAGCAAGGATGCTGGAGTCAAACAGCAGATGAGCAGTGCTGATCAATTCGTCAAGAAAGCTTAAGTAGTAAGAAAGTTGGAACCCTCTTCTTACCAATAAATGAGGTTATTTATAGTAAAAGGATAATGGGTGAGATTTGGTGGGGGTTGGAAGGCTCTTATTAACAAGGAAACGGCTAGGCGACATGGGTAGTGGTAAGGCCTGCTCACGCCTCATGTCAATCCAGGCATTAATGATAAACAACTCTCTTCTGCCTTTGAGGGGCTGTTACGCTATAGAGTAAGATTATGATATGACAAGAAGTACTTTAATAGCAATCTATTCGATCACGTTGTTTCACTGGCTCCTAGCTATTCGGCTCCAAGACTTAGCCCAAATGGGTTCCTCATATTTGCCCGGGAATATAATTCGAATGACCTGTTAAAGGGTTAAGTCAAATCTGTCACGTGTCATAGTAGGATGATGTGATAGATTTTTCCCTTAACAATGTTCTCAAATGTTTACACGAGTTTATACTTTACCAAAATATTTTGAAATTTATACTAATATATTATTTTCAAAAAATATTTATCGTGTTCAATTCACGTCAGGTTCAATAACTATAACCTGATAGATCCACATTTTCCATCAAAAAAATTACTAATTAATTTTTTGGAAATTAATACAGCAAATACTATAATTAAAAAAATATTATAAAAAATTTATCAAAAAAATAATCATTTACATATAATGAATTACAAAAATTTAAAATAATTGACTCAAAAATTATTAAATACAAATTAACCAAGTTAGCTTGGGCACGTGACACACTTAGCCTAGGTGTCGAGCCAAAATAATTAACCAAGCTCGCCCAAGAAGCTTCAAGCCATGGCAGGCCTATCAGTTACCCGCCTAATGCCCAGGACTAGAAAAGATTTAATGTCGAACAAGAAAGAGAAGAGCATGGAGAAAAAATGAACTAAAGAGGAAACACGAAGAGATAAAGTAATGGACTCAAATCAGATAACCGATCCCCTTAATCATGTCTCAAACTCAAAAGAACAACGATTTCAATCCCCTGCTCGTTATGTGCTAGAGCATGTCTTATTTAATCACTAGCTAAGTTTCCACATCAAGGTGGATTTTCTTTGCAAAAATCTATCATCCCCAAAATGATCTAATCTGGCCCTTAAATACTTAAAAATACTTGTAATCAAATTTTGTGCAATCCAAACCATCCATTAAAAAAATCAAGAGTTAAATGAATCAACTAGATCTAAGGAGGGAAAATAGGAAGCTTCAGGTGGGCGCCAAGTGCAGCAATGTAGGCCCTTGTCTGCTCCAAAATGGGCAGTATAGAGAGGTTTGGCCTTTTCTTACTCTTCTTATTCTTACTGTTTTCCGATTTTGATAGCCCGGACGTAATGTGGTGGCCAAAGAAGACCTCCAGCAATGGGAGATGTGGCGCTACACATCGCCTAAACAACGTGAAAGATCTTAATGTATTGTGGAGGTTTGAAGCTTTAAAGGTGTGTCGAGCAATGCAAAGCGCATGGTCACTGGGCAAGAGAACCTGGTGATCTAAAGTGGAAGTAGGTTGCTAGAATGGGCCGCCCATCACCAGAAAAAACCCAAATTCTTGTAGAACTAAAGAGGAGGGAAGGAAGGAGAGCAACGGTTGAGTGCCCCTTATTGAGTGATAGATCATCAATATCCACTTATTGCTTGGCAGATTTATACAGAATGATTCATAAAAAGTACAAAAATCAATAAACAAATTAAACTGTATAGTCAAAGGCATTATATGTACCATAAAAAAAAGGATTATATGTAAGATGAATGGATATTAGTCTGTTTGGTGTGATGGCTAAATTGTATGGGTAAGTGTCATGGATGCGAAACAAAGTTGACAGTTATATCAAAGTATAAGCTATGAGAATTTACTTAAAGTATATGCTATGAGAGAATGAATTAATTTTATGTTCGGGTTTGTGCAATATATGAAATTTATATTTTATTATTTCAAAAGTATGTTGGATGTGAAAGGGGGTGGCTTAAAAAATCATGACATTTTTGATGCAGTTGCAAACTGAGAAATGTAAATTAGAAATTCACCATATTCAAGCCATGCTAACAATTTCACTATTGGGGGTGCAAAATTGACTACTTGAGATGCACATGGGCTTATGATATGATTTCAGGAGCAGAAGTGCTGAATACGATTTCTTAGGCTCCTAGAGAAATCTAACAACATGAAGGTACACTTACAGCAAAAAGATTGATTTTCATACCTTATTAACACTATATATAGCTTTCTATCTTTTAGCTGACTAGCCCAAGCATCAAGGGCATCAATAGAACTAATCCTAGGCATTCTTCCTCTTGTGGAATCACCATGAGAAGACAGGTCACCAAGATGATCCCCTTTCTCTCCTTCTGATAAATCTTCTGACATATCAGCTGTAGCATCTCGTCGTCCCCTTTCACGTTCTAACCGGCGCTTAGACAAGCGTTGGGCTTCTTCACCCTCAATCTGAGCAAAAAAGATAACAATAGGCATGGTCAAGATACCATAGTCAATGATATTATGTAAGTCAAAATCATTCGGATGTTATTTATTTGTGTGGATATTTTTTAATTAGGGTAAAAGATCACCTTTGATGTGATATTTTTATTTTCAGATCTTGAAAGATCTAAAATAAAGTTAATTTTATTTAGATATGTGCGTAAGATGTGAATAAAGTTTGCTTTTATTTTAAAATTTGTGTAAGATATGAAATAAAGTTAATTTTAATGTTTAGGTTTGTGTAGATTTTAAAATATTATTAGTTTAATATTGAAATTTGTGTATGATATGATTTATTAGGTTAATTTTAACCTAGGTTTAACATTAATCTTACCAAACAAATAGACTAGTTATAAACAAAGATAGCCAATAAATCATGATAATGATGATCATGCTCCATCTTAGAAAGTAGATTGAAATAACTTGTTATCATAATCTTGGTTTGGTTTATAGAATGGGTAATGTCTAGAAATAGTTTACCGACAAAAAGTGGATGAAACGGAACAAAGCAAATCACCATCAAATCAGTTACCTTCGGAGAAAAAGCCACTTCATTCTAAAAGATGGATTAACAGATTTTATTTATGGATGTTGTATTGAGAATAGCAAAGTAAGATATAATAAGCAAGTTATATACTGCTAAAGCAAACTATGCTTTCTATCTTGGTAGGAAATTAACTTATAAAGATACTGAAAATGAAACAGTATCAAAAATAGCTCATAAGAATAAAAGGTCATACCTTTTGACTTCAAACAAAAAACAATAAAAGACTAAGCCGACCTATTAGCTAAAAGTAAGTTGCTTCTTGCATGGGAATTATGTAAAACTTATGATGCAACAGACTGTTAAGAATATGACAGCGCCTGTTCAAACACCCAAATAAGATGAAGATGCATCCATCAACTACTGGAACGAAGGGGAAATATACAAATTGGCAACCTCTGCACTAAATAATATACATAAATGCCGCCAATGATCCTCCGCAAACTTGGTTTCCAATGCAACTTTTCTAAAACATCGAAAACTCTGTAGTCATGGATCTTCCACAACATTTCAAAAGATCAAACAAAAAAAAGTAAAATTACGAAAGTAAAACTTCGCAGGAAGAAATTGAAGCAGTGGAAACCAACCATAAAAGCCTACTCTATACGCTGTGAAAGCTTTACAGAAACTTACACGTTTAATTTCTATTCAACAGTAAAAGCAAGTTAAAAAAAACAAGCCATGATTCTGAAGAATAAACCCTAAAGTCCCGCTTTTCAATCAAGAAACATAGAAAACAGAAGAAGAAAGCAGATGAAGGCAACCGGCATAGCAAAACAAACAGATAAACTAAACCTGCTTCTTCTTCCGCGCCAGGTTCCAAATCCTCCAACACATATTCTCCAGCCTCGTATTCCTCTCTTGAGGACTCCTCGTCGCCGCCGCCTGCCCGAAAATCACGAAATGCATAATGGTGGTATAAAGAGAAACAAAACCCAGAATCAGTTCAATCCCAATTCCAAATGCAACTCCATCACTCCCCCAATTCGAAACCATGGACAAAGTTGAAGAACCAGTACCCGAATCCAAGACTTGTAAAGATCGGTTTCATCGAATCCCGTGATCACCTCCTCCACAAAGTACCTCGTAGGGCTGAATCTCCCCCTCTCTCGCAGCAGCAGCGAGGACTTGGAAGCATCGATTGCAGGCCCGGCGTCCAGAATCGCCTCCAAGTAACTATTGATCCAGTCGTTCCCTGCCATTCCAAAAAAGAGCACAGTGCAGAGCAGCTGAACACACACCCCAGCGAATGGATGATTTCGGTGCGAACAAGAGATGCCCCCTCCTTCCCTTCGTTTACTGCTTTGCTCTTGGCGTTAGAACTCAAAGGAGATGGGAACACAGCGATTTCAAGAGAGGGAGAGAGAGGGACAAAGAAGAGTGTGGCTCGCCGCCGGACGACCAGCGGAGAATCAGACGGAAGGGGAATGGGGAAAAAAAAGGATTGCGGGCTCTCCGGTGGGGAGGTTTGCGGCGAGAGCGACAGAAAAATTGAAGAAATATTCGCGAATGATGCCCGAGGAATAAATAACGTGCAATAATTTCACGCAATTTAGGCTACTAATAAATTATTCTTTCACGATAGGAGTGGGGAATTTTTTTCCAACCTTGAAATTCAAATCACATTTTTCTCAAAAATATTAATTCAATTTTATGTGATTCGAAATTAACTCCCACAACCATTC
The DNA here is from genome assembly GCA_019297695.1 of Apostasia ramifera. Classification (NCBI taxonomy): domain Eukaryota; kingdom Viridiplantae; phylum Streptophyta; class Magnoliopsida; order Asparagales; family Orchidaceae; genus Apostasia; species Apostasia ramifera. Next base: position 67,443 of record JAEMOT010004201.1, on the reverse strand, counting down.
AAATATGAGATATTCTACAAATAATATATGTTATAATAGTTTATATAAAAAAAATAAAAAAAATATATTTATGAAATTACAAATAAATTTATAATATTATATATTAATATATTTATATGTATAATAAATATTTTATGAAAAAAATATGATTTATAATTAAATTTAAAAATTAAATCAAAATTGAAAATATGTTATTTATTTGAATTAAAAAAATTTTAATTTGATGTCATGCTTGTATCAAAATTGACTCAAAATCGAAAAATTCAAATTCTTCTTAAGTCATAAAAGCCTCGTTTGTTTGGCCTTTAAAAATTAACTTGGTTTAATTTTAGCCAGACATATCACATCACACATAAAGTTAATATTTTTATTAAAAATTATTGAGTCTGTAAAGTAAAATAATATTTTTTTTATATTAAGATTTGTGTAGAATGATTAAAAAATTTATTTATTATTGTTATTATTATTATTATTATTATTATTATTATTTAAACAAATACGATTTTAGTTCTGATTTTAGTCTCCGCACCAAACAGGACTCTAGAGTAATATAATGATCAATGAACAATTATGCAACTATTAATTTGTTGCCAAGTATTGGTTTTTTATAGCTTCCAAAGTGTCCGTCATATTTCCCAAGGAACTTATCTCAGGAAAATAAGTGAGCAGGAAAATTTCTTTAGTTTCGAGAACTCTTTTCGAAGAACATAATTTCTCAATACTTTAAAGCACGTTCAGAATTAATTTCTTCATCTAATGGTTACTCTCGAGCTTTGTCCAACTTGCTTTTGATCATGCTTAGTCTCCTCACTAGATAGACTTGAGATTATCCTGATCTCATTTATCACAACAATACCTATCGAGGGTCTCTTAAACTTTCAGCAGTTAACTAAAGAAAATTTTCAGTGGCAACATTGACATCCTTAGTGATATTCATCTTGTCTCTTATAGTACCTCTAAATTTGGTTTGTTTTTTTTTGTAATGAAAGAATTTCATAACCTACTTTGAGAACTCTCCTTTAATATTATCTTTGTTAAATTCCTATCTACTACTATTTTTGTTTTCCTACTGCTATTGTTGTCCCCCATCTCTCCATGACTATAGATGCTAGAATCTAATAAGATTTCAAACATTTTCATCCTTACTCCTCATATAGCAAATTTTTAATTACACGGCTCATTGACCCATGCCACCCGAAGCTAAATTGCTAAAAGATATAGCTAACTCTTACAATTATTTTTGAGAAAGAACCTAATATCAACAAGATTTGCAGCTCATCATCAAAATCTACTTTTACAAAGAAAAGTTGTTTAATCATAATCTGAATTTCAGTCAGCAGCTTGGTGACTACTAATCTGGTACTTCAAGTTCACAAACTTCTACAACAAGAAGATCAATCATATTCTAGGCTAACTTTCTCTTATAAAGGCCTTCCAACTTCTCATATAGAGCCTTAGATAAGGATTCTACTGACATTATGTGAAAAACTTCCAACTTCTCCTTAAAGGCCATAAATAATTATTCTGTCAACATTAAGTGAATAGTATTATCATCTAATCATTATTAGATATAATATGCCACCTTCAGATCTATCCTTTGACACTGTTCAACTTTTATTTCTACTTGCTACTTCTCTTAACACAATGAAGAAACATACAAGTCTTTTTGTACTAAGAAGTCTTAACATTTAATTCTTTCTAACATTCAAACTTTTATCATCTTAATTAGTAATCTCATAACAATTGCCTTCAGCCACCTATAGACTATTTCTATGGAACTAATCTTGAGGGAATAAGGGAACAAAAAAAAAAAGAAACTCTTTAACTTCATGAATGGTTCTCAAAAATCTCAATTTCTTCAGCTTATTTGCCTTAATAGAGATCACTATTTTGTCTTTCTGATCTTACCGAGGAACACCATCTTTGATTAGTTTCTTCGCCTTAGTCTTTGTGTTCTAACAAATCAGCATTTCGAAAATATTTCTCAGATGATAATATTATTCAAGAGCTCTACTCTGATGTCAATAGAAATAGTTAGTATTTTTACATGTAACAAAAGAATTTTAATGTTTTTATACTCAACATCAATTAATGAATTTTCATTCAAAAGTCTCTAAGATTAAATCTTTTTTTAATGAAGACTCTAAGATTAAATCATGCACGTGTCATCATAATACAACGATATTAACTAAATAATGAGTTTTTTTTTAATTTTTTAATTCTAACCTATTTTTTAAAAATCTACTGTATTCAAAAAGTCAATCTTATTGAGCCCCCATATTGCCATTATCTAAAATTATCCCTTTTTTTAATTTTAACTAATATCATCCACTAATTTTATATTTCAATATATAATACAATATCTATTGGCTGCCTATGTTCGCCACACTAATGCTTTCATCATGAAAAAGCCAAGAAGATCAAGTAAATAATATTTATTTATTTTTTATATTGTTACTTATATATATTGATTAATTGGGTGCCACTCCATATTTTATACATTAAATTATTGAGATTTTTTTGCATACGCCACTCCAAAAAGGTTAGTATTCACATATATACCATTAAAAATTTATATTTACAAATCTACCAGTCAAAAGATTTTACCTTACATTCAGCTACTCTAACCCTGTTTGACGCGAG